>MU119852.1:4565-15685 GCA_014904845.1 Acephala macrosclerotiorum | reverse complement strand
AAATAAATAAATAAATAAATAAATAAATAAATAAATAAATAAATAAATAAATAAATAAATAAATAAATAAATAAATAAACAAATAATATTTTAAATATAATTAAATATAAAAATTTATTAATTTTAAAAAACGTAATATTATTTATATAATTTATTATATTATTAATATTAAAATTTAAAAAAATTTATTTACAAATAATAAATTATATAAAAAAAATTAAATTAATAAATAAATATTAAAATATATTAATTTAAAATTAAATTATTAAAAATAAAATATAATATAAAATACGAAAAATATTTTATTATATTTTTAATAATAATTAAAAATTATTTTATTAAAAAAAAAAAAATTATATAAAAATTATATAATAAAACGTAAAAAAACAATTTTAAAATTTTTTTTTTTAAAATATATACTAAAAAAAGTAATTTCAATTAATTAAATCAATCGTAGTAATTTAATATAAAAAATAAAAATTCTAAAAAATGTTTTCAATATAAAATTTCGTAGTACGTTTATATTTTAAATATTAAAAAACTTATTAATTTATCGAGTTTTATTACTCGATAAAATCTCAAATTATTATATTATTTCAATAATTATATTAATTTCAAATGTTTATAAAACGTTTAAATTAAAAGTTTTTAATTTGAAATTTAAAATAAAAATAAATTACTAAAATCGAAAATTTTATAACTTTTTATAAAAACGTTTTTACGAAGTCTACGAAATAAAATATATATCGAGTAAAAAAAAAAAAAGTTTGTTCGTTGATTGATTTATTTACAAATCGACGAATAAATTTTTTTTCGATACGAGAAAAATATTTTAATTTTTAATATATATTTAAAATTTCAAAAATTGTTTTTTCGTTTTTTCGAATTAATATTTAGTATATTTTTTACGAATTTAATTATCGAATAATAAATATTTTTTATTTAAATTTTTATTATAAATTTATTTTAAATTTTAATTTATAAAATTTATTTGAAATAATTAAACTAATTTTTCGAATTAAATCAAAAATTAAAAATATTATTTTTATTTATTTATTATTAAATTTCTTCATTTAATCAATTTATATATTCGTATTTTTTTTTATATCAAAATTTTTATTTATTAATTTATTTTTTTACGCGAAATATAAACGTTTTTTTTTTTTTTAAAATTTTTTTTTAATCGAATAATTAAAAAAGTATTTATTATTTTAAAATATATTATTTATTAGTTTTTAAAATTTTTATTATAAAAATTCTATAAAATATTATTTTTATATTTAAAATTTTTAAATATATTAAATATATATAAAATAAATTCATTTATAATTAATTTATTTAAATTTATTTATTTAAAAAAAATTTATTTATATATAAAATATAAATAAAAATTTAAATTAATTGTAATTTAAATACGTTTTAAATAACGTAAAAATTTATTATTTTTTAAAAAAAATATAATATATAACGTTTTTTATCGTTTTAATTATTAATTTAAAAAAAAAAATTTTATAATCGATTTTTTTATTATATATAATAAACGCAAATTAAAAAAAACGTAATTAAAATTTTAATAATTATTTTTTTAAATTTTTAATATTGTATATAAAAATTTTTAAATATTAAAAAAAATATAAAACGTAAAACTTTTAAATATTAAAAGAATTTATATTTTTTTACGTAGAATTTTTTTAATATTTTTTCGTAAAATTAAATAAATATTAAAAAAAAATTAAATAAATATATATTTTTAAATTTCGAAAAAATATATAATTTTTTATATATTGAATATAAAAATTATTAATTATTTAAAAAATTAAATTTAAAATTAATAATATTAATATATTTTCAATTTTTATATTAGTTTTTTTTTAATTAAAACACGTAATAAACACGTGTATATATTTCGACAAATACGTAAAATTTATTTATTATTTATATAAAAAATACGAATAATTTAAATATTTTTAAAAAAAATAATAATTAATTAAAATTATAAAAAAAAAAAATATATATATATTTTTATTTTACGTTTTAAATTACGATTTAATAATTAATAAAATATAAAATATAATTTATTTTATAATAATATTAATTTTATAAATATTATAAAATATTAAAAAAATATTTCAAAATAAATATTAATTTTATTTATATTATTTTTTATTTACGTTTTTATTTCGAATTTTTTTTTTACGTATTTATATTTTTTAAATAAATTAATATTTACGTAAAAAAAATTATATTATTAAATATTATTTAAATATTCGATTGTATATTATTTATATAAAAAATTAAAATAATAAATATTTAAAAATATATATTAATAATAAATTTTTTTTTAAAAAATATTTATTTTATATTTTCGTAAATAAATTAAATTTAATTAATATTATAAAAATTAAATAATTCGAAAACGTATATTAATTATATTATTTTTATTTTATTAAAAATATTAAAAAAAAAATTTATTACGTTTTTTATATTAATTATAATATAAATTATTTAAAAATTAAAAAAAATATATAAAACGATTTTTAATAAAATTTAATAAAAAAAAAATTTAAAATTATAATTCGATTTAATAATTATTTTTAATTTTATTAATTTTATAATTAATAAATAATAAATAAAATTTATATTTTATTTATATTCGATTTATATCGAAATATATATACGTATTTATTACGTATTTTAATTAAAAAAAAATTAATATAAAAATTGAAAATATATTAATATTATTAATTTTAAATTTAATTTTTTAAATAATTAATAATTTTTATATTTAATACGTAAAAATTATAATTATTAAATATAATATATTAATATATTCGAATATTTTAATATTATTAATATTAATTAATATTTAATTTTATTAATTAAATATAAAATAATAAAATTTAAATTAAAAAAAATTTTTACGTAAAAAAATATATATTTTTTTGAAATTTAAAAATATACGTTTGATTTTTTTTTAATATTTAAAAAATTTTACAAAAAAATATTAAAAAGATTTTACATAAAAAAATATAAACTTTTTAATATTTAAAAATTTTACGTTTTATATTTTTTTCGATATTTGAAAATTTTTGCGTATAATATTAAAAGTTTAAAAAAATAATTATTAGAATTTTAATTGTACTTTTTTTGATTTGCGTTTATTACGTACGATAAAAAAATCGATTATAAAATTTTTTTTTTTTTTAAATCGACGATTAAAACGATAATAAACATTATATATTATATTTTTTTTAAAAATAATAAATCTTTATTTATATTTTATATATAATATAAAAAGAGCAAAAAATATTCTATTGATTTCTTAGGATTACAAGATATTAGATCTCTTATATCCAGGATTAGATCACGTATTAAATTAATTCAATGCGAATCGACAATATTATTACTCAACTCTACTACAATAAGTAAATAAATTTATCGAATATAAATCGATATTTTAAAATAATAAAAATTGATATTTAAAATAAAAATAATATTTTTTTAATATTTTTTTATTATTTAATAATAAGTATAAAAAATTACGAATATTGATTTCAATTTTTTTTATTTTAGAAAAAATAAATTCAAATAAACGTATAAAAAAAATATTTTATTTTATTATAATAAAAACGAATATAAAAAATAAATTGATTTCAAAAAATTAAATTTAAATAAATTTATTATAAATGAATTTATTTTATATAAATTTAAAATATTTAAAAAATTTGAATATAAAAATATAATTTTATAAGATTTTTATAAAAACAATTTTAAAAATTAAAAAATAATATATTTTAAAAAAAATAATATTTATATATTATATAAACGATTAAACGAATAAATTAAAATTTTTATTTAAAAATAATAATAATATATAATTTGAATAAATACGAAAATATAATAATAAATAAATTTAAAGAAATTCAATTTTCGATTTAATTCAAAGAATTAATTATAATTAAATTTAATTATTTCAAATAAATTACAAAAATTTAAATTTAAATTAAATATATAATAAAAATTTAAATAAAATATATTTATTATTCGATAATCAAATTTTTAAAAATTTTTATAAATATTAATTCGAAAAAATAAAAAAATAATTTTTAATATTTTTAATACAAATTAAAAACTATAATAAGAAATATCTCGAAATAAAAATAAAATATACGTATTTTTAAAAATTTAAAAAAATCGTTGAAAAATTTAATAAAATAAAAAATAAATAAAAAATAATAATTTATTATAAAATAAATTAATTTAAAACGATAACGTTTAATCGATTTAAAATAATAATATTTGAAAAAGAAATATTAATTCGATTAAAAATAATAAGAAATTAATATTACGAGTAAATTTTCAAATAAATATAATATTATTTGTAATGTAAATAAAGAGATTTATTAAAATTAAATTTATTATAATAATAATTTTTTTAATTTTTTAATATATAATAAAATAATTATAAATCTCGAAAAATTGATTATTTTTAACGAAAGATTTATAATAAATACTAATTATACGATATAAAAAAAAATATTAAAAAATTAAATTATTAAAAAATTTTATTTTAATAATAATAATAAATATAAAAAAATAATTTACGATTTTTTCGATAAAAAATTGAAATTATTTTAAGTTTATTATAATAATATAAATATTATATTAAATATATATAAAAAAACGTTTTTAATTATATTGAAAAAATAAATACAAAGTTTTTATTTAAATAATATTTTTTATTATAATTTTTTGTTTAAAGAAATTATTAAATATATAAAAATTAAATTTGAGATTTTATATATTTTAATAATATATTAAAAAGAATAAAAAAAAATTATTTTACGAAATATTATTAAAAATTTTTTTATTAAAAAATTAATTAAAAATCTCAAATTATTATTTAATAAATTATAGTAAATTCGAAGAAAATAATTAAAAAAAAAATCGTAAAAATAATAATATAAAAAATTGTATTTTATAAATTTGTAATAATATTAAAAACTATTATATATATTTAATAAATTTTAAAAATACGTTAAAAAGTATTTAATATTAATTGTAATACATTATTTAATTAATTGAAAAAAAATGAAATATAAAGTAATTATTAGTATTATCAAAGATATTTATTACTAGTAATAAATCAAAAACGAAATAAATAAATAAATTGAATAATTCGTTGATTGATTGTGTATTCTAAATCTAGTAAACGCGCAAGAATTGAAAAATATAATCTCAATTCTAGCGCAAGCGGCGCTAGTCCCGATATGGCCTAGTATCGCACGTGACTACTAAACTAATATTGTATTTACACTAGTAGTTCTTTTTTTGTGATAAGAATTGACTTAGTTCAACTATTTAAAAAACGCTATTATTCTTTTTTTTTATCGTAATTCGTTGATATGTAAAACTCGTTGATATTTCAATGCAAAAATCATGTGATTAAATTTTGAGAATAACGCTAATAGATTAATACTATTCTCGAAGTTCGTCGAAGATTATAAACGCCGAGATTGGAATAATTCCTTTTTTTTTGATCTTATAAATCAAATAATTACAAAATTCGAAATATAATACAAAAATTACTTTTTTTTTATTTTTTTTTTTAACAAGTATTTTTTTTAGTTTTTTGTACTATTTTTATCGTTTTTTTTTCTTTTAATTTATTTTTTTATTCGAATCTTAAAATAATTCGTATTTAGAAACTTTTTTAAAGTTTTATTAAATATTGATTTTATTATAATATTTATTAAATTATTTTAATCGTTAATTTATTGAATTTTTTGTAGTTTTTTGTATTTATACAATTAACGAAAAACTATAATATCGATTATAAAACGCTTTTTTTTAGTCGTTTTCAATTTGATTAAATATTTGTATAATAAATATAAATTTGTACAAACGATTATCGAGATCTTAAAAAAATCGAATTACTAAGTAATTATATTAATAGTAAATTTGATTGCGATTACTATATTGATTTTTTTTACTATACTATATATTTCAAAAATTAGAACGCTTTTAGTAACGCGTTTGTTTTTAGTAGAATTGTAGTAAATAAGATTTTTTTTAATCTCGAATTTTTTATCGTTTAATTGACGTTTATTTATTAGAATAATTTTATATTTAATTTAAAAATTAAAATTTTTATTGTTTGCAAATGAACTATCGATAAAAACGAAAAATTTTACTGTAAATAAATCGAGAATAATATATTTGAATTTTCGATTTAAATTTTTAATTTATTATTTTAATTTTTTATTTAATATAATAATTTTTTTTTTCGTTAAATTTTGATATTGAATAATAATAAATAAATCGAAAACTGTTTTAAATTAGTAGATTATAATAATATAAACTTTTTTAATTTATTGTTTTCGATATTTAATTTGAAAATTAAATAATTTAATATATATTAATTTAATTTTTTTATTTTAATTTTTTTATTGTAATTAAATTGTATTTTTAAATTGAATTAAAACGTATTTATTGAAAATTAATAGTATTTTTAATACTAAAATTTCTTTAGATTTAATTAAAAATTTAATTTTATTGAATTCGTTTTTCTCGAGAATAAAATTTTTTTTTTTTATTAATATAAACGTATCGTCGATTTGCATTTTAACAATATTGAAAAATTTTTTAATAATCGTAATTAGAAAATAAAAATCGTATATCGATATAATTATAAATAATTTTTTTTATAATATTTGTAATACGTAATTTATTAATGTGTTTTTATTTTCGCAATTTTATACAAAGATTTCAAAATAATTATAATCGTATTTAGTAAATATAAATAATGAATTTCTTTTGATAAATATATTAATATAAATCGTTAGAAATTTGTCGTAAATTGAGTATAAATTTGAGTAATATTACGAAATTATATTCTAATTTTTTTACTTGAAAATTGAATTAAAAAAAGTATTAAAACGATAATCAATTATTAATTAATTCTTTGTATTATCGAAAATTGCGTAAGAATTATTTTCTTTTTTTCGTCGTTGTATTTTTGGATTACTAATTTTGATTTCTCGTAGAAAATATCAATAATTTTACTTTTGATTTCATTGATTAATTTCGAATTGAAAATTCGAATTTTAATATATTTATTAAAATTGTATTAAACGAAATTAAAAGTTTTTTTTGTAATTAAATTATCGATTTTTTTTTTTAAAACGTTTCGAATAATTATTTAAAAATTGTAATTATATTTTTTTTTTGTAGTTTTAATAATAATTTTATATTGTTTTTTTTTTTATTTATTATAAAAACTATAAAAATTTTAGTTTTTTCGACGATAGTAATAAAAAATTAATTATTAAAATTTTTATAATTTTTTTTATTGTTTTCGATAAAATTATAACGTTTATTTTATTTAAATTTTTTATTGTATACGTTTTTATTTCGTAATTTTTTTAAGTATTCTCGATTACGTTTTTTAATTGGTTTTTCGTTTATTTTATTTGATTGAAAAAATCAAAAAATTTTCTTTTGATTTTTTTAATTATTTTTTTGATTACTAATTCGATTATAAACTTTTAGTACTTTTTTTTTTCGTATAATAAAATTTAACGATCGTTAAACGAAAACTAATCAATTCGTAAAATATATCGATTATACATATTTTTCTATCAATTACTAGTAATTTGTATAGTTTTTTTTATTCGTTTTTTTTACGTCAAATGCGTACTTTAAATAGAATTAATAAGTCTAATATAAACTTCGTATTTGAATTGTTTTTTATTGAAAGCGCGTCGTTAATTTGACGTTAAATATATAAATAGTATATTTTTTTAATAATTACTCGAATTATTGCAATTTTTTTAATAATTGATAGTAATAATACGTCGTTATTAATCATTCTAGAGTATACTCTAAAAACTAATAATATAAATACAATATTATTCGATTTTATCGAATTATTAATAGTTTTGATTACTATTTGTAAAATCATATTTTTATCGATTTATTTTTCGATTAATTTGTCGTAAATAATCTCGTAAACTCGACGTAGTAAAATATAGTATTTCTCTATTTTTTCTATATTATTATAAGTTTCAACGAGTACTTTTTTGATTTCAATCGTTATTGTTTTAGCGTTTTATTAAAACTCTATAAACGAGAAATTTTTTTCGACGTTGTAAACAATATAATTCAATGATTTTTAATATGTATCGATTTAATATATACATAGTGTATTTTATATTGTTTTTACAAATATATTCTTTATAAATCTAATAATTTGAAATATTATAAACGAATTTATTATTTGTAAAATTAATTTTCTATTTAAATATAAAACGTCGACAATAATCGAATAATTGAACTTATAATCATTTTATAAAATAAATTTAAATTTTTTAAATAATTGTTTATATATTTAGTATTTACGTTATAATTAACTCGTTGAAAAATTCTTATAAAACGTTGTATCAATAAATAATTAAAACATTTATATAATTAGTATAATTTTATATTAGTAAAATAATTTTAAATTAAACTTTTTTTTAATTAATACAATAATATTTATAAGTAATTTTATTTTCTTATAATAAAAACGATTTTATTTCTTTGAATTAAAATATTCTTTAGATTATCGAATTTTATATTTATAGTATTCATATTTTGAATGCAAAATAAAAAAAGTATATTTGTAAAAACAATGTAAAAAGTAATAATACTTAATAAAATATCGACTCGAATAATTTTTTGCAATAAAATAATATTTTTACTAAAGCGAATTTTATAAATTTCAATCGTAAATACATTTAATTAAACGTTAGTATTAAATTTTCGTAGTACTATAAATTGCGATTAATCAATAATTGATACTTCGGCGATTTTATTGTTCAATATAATCCCTTGAAAAATCTCTAAAGAATATCGATCTTCGAAAATAAAAAATAAATATTGATTTAATTCGAGTAATTCAAATTATAATAATAAAATATTGAATATATTTTCTCTCGTAATAATATAACAAATAAACTAATCATTTAAAATGATTATTATCTACGTACTATTGATTTCTTTAAACTTAGTAAAATAATTTTTATTTTCGTTTTCTATTTCTATATTTATTAGTAATTGATCAATTTTTATTATTTGATTATTTTTCGATAAATTTTCTATTCTCTCGATTTTAGCGAAAAAACTTTAATAATAAACTATTATAATATCTCGATTTATCGTATATTAAACTTATTATCGAAATTTTGTATATACTTATTATTATTTTTTTATCGTATATTTTATTGATCAATATTTCGATTTATTACAAATATAATATTTCTTCTAATATAATCTTTTTTGAAATCTATAATTTCTATAATATTTACTTCGAAAATTTTCTCGATCTCAATATTCTCAATTTTGTACTCGATCGCGTTTTTTGTTTCGTTCTCTATAAATACAATCGATTCAATTTTAATCGAACTCGTTTTTCTTTTGATTTTAAAAAATAGAATTTAAATTATATTACTATATTTCACGTGATCGCGTCGCAATACTTACTACTGATCGCAATTTAATGTAAACGCTTTTAAAAGTATTAATAAATTTATAAAAAATAAAATTGCACTTTTTAATATTTCAATAAGCGCTAATAATTTGATTTCGCAAACTATATTCCGTTTGATATTTCGATAATAAGTTTAATTAAATCTTTTGAAATTGATCGAAAAATATTTATAAGTATTTCAATTTAGTTTTTATTAGATTAATCGTAATAATTTTCATTAAAATTGTTTCTCTCTATAAAAACATATATAATTAGTAATTTTTTTCAATCTCGAAATAAGTCTTTATTATTGTTATTAGCGTAATAAAATGGAAATTTTTTTTTAGAAGTTTATTGAAATAAAACGCGTTTATACGTTTTATAAAATTAATAAAAAATGTTTTATCGTATTAATTTTGAAATAATTCGATTTTATTATAATAATTATAAAAAATCAATAATTTGCGATCAAAAATATCGTATAATTCTTTATTATACTTTTTATTATTAATGTAAATTTTTATTAAATTCGTAAGCAATTTAATAAAAATACTTTATAAATTATTATATTAATTCGATTATTATTAAAAAAATTACTAGTAAATAAATTGAATATTTTGTATTATATTAAACAAATTCGTATTTGTAAAAAGAATTGTAATAAAAGAAATATAAAAAGTATTCGTAGAAATAATCGTATTCGTAGTAAGAAAATTCGTACTAATAATTGAAATCATAAAAATAATTATACTCTAATTATTGAATATTAATATTAAAATACTTTGATTTATTAATTGAATTGATCGATTTTATCGAGAAAAAAAATCTCTATTTTTCAATTAATCGACGATTTTTATTTGTATTTATTCATAAAACTTTTTTTATTAAAAAACTTTTTTCAAATTATCGATAATAAACTTTTTATTTTTCGATATTCAAACTCTGTAAATACGTAAAAAGTTTTATAAACAGTACATAAAATCTTTATATACTAAACGTAAAATTTCTTACAAATAATTTTCAAAGTTTTTTTAAAAGTATTTTTATAGATTGCAATTAAAATATTTTTTTTCTTTATATATTTTAAAGCGATAAAAAATATATTTATTCAATATTACTTTATTAAAATTTTTATTATTCGTAAAATCGAAATCTTTTTTTTATTTGTTTTTATCGTAAAAAAATTTGATTTTAAATAAATTTATTATTTTAAAAAATAATTATACAATAAATAATAAAAAAATTGAAAATTTTGATTCGAATTCGAATAAATATTATTATTAATATTTATATACTTTCGATCAAATAACGAGTAAAAACGTAAAACTTTTTTTTAAGAGTTCGTTTTTAACGTAAATTCGAGTAAATTAATACAAATTTGAAATCGTTTTCGCATTTTTTTATTCGTTTTTCGTAAACGTTATTATTCTACGTAATAAACGCAAATTTAAAAAATAGATACAAACTTAAAATCGTTCTCGTATTATTCTTTTTAAGTTTTTAATAGTCTCAATATTTTCGACGCATTTTTATAAGAAAGTTTTTGTAAATTCTCGTTTTTTTAAAAATACGTTAATTATTCTAAGTATTTTCTTACAAAAAACAAACTATT
>MU119851.1:0-15685 GCA_014904845.1 Acephala macrosclerotiorum | reverse complement strand
AATTTAAATAAATTGAAATATTATTTAAATTTAATATAAAAATTATTATTTTAATTTTTATTTTTAAAAAAATATATTAAAATCGTTTTAATAATTATATTATTTATAAATTTTAAAATAAAAATTTATAAATAATTAATAATTAATTTATTATATTATTAAATTTTATAAAAAAAAATTTATATTTATTAACGTTTTTATAAATTTATAATATTATTAATATATTAAATATAAATCGAATATTAAATACTCGTATATATTTAATATATTATTATAATTTTTTCGTAATTTTTTTTTTTATATTTATTATTATTTTAATAAAAAAATATTATTAAATTTATTCGATTAAATATATTTATTTAATTAAAATATTCGTTAAATAAATATTTTTATTAATTTTAAATTATAAATATTATAATTTATATAAGTAAATCGAAATATATTTAAATTTTTCAATTTACGTTTTATATTAATAATAAACAAATAAATATTTTTAATATATAATTATATATAAATTAATATTTTATTATATAATATAATATATAAATATATTAAAAAAATTTAAATATATATAAAATATATTTAAAAATATATTTAAAATATTTTTTTTAAATACGATTAATCGATTATTAAAATTATAATTTCTTTTTTTAAAATATTTATATTATTATTATTAAAATTATTTATAAAATAATTAAATATTAATAATTAAATATAATTAATAATAATATTAAAAAATAATAAATTTATTATAATATTTATTATTTGTTTTTTTATAAATAAATTAATTATTTTACGAATATATATATTTATTTTAAAATTATTTAAAAAGTTTTTAATTTAAATAATTTTCAAAATAATAAATTATAATATATTTTTTTATAATAATAATATTTTTAATTCGTTTTATTTATAATTTAAATTAATATTAAATATTTATATTTTTATATTATTTTTTTTTTTTTTAAAACGTTATAAAAAATTGTTATAAAATAATATTATATAAAAATATATTTTATTATTTATTTTTAAATTATTATTTAATATTATAATATTAATTTTAAAAAAATATAAATTTAATTTAAAAAATTAATATAATTATTATATTAATATATTAAAAAATATATTATTTATCGATATAAAAATAAAATATAATAAATTAATTTTAATTTTTTTTTTTAAAATTTAATATATTTATTTTAATTAAAATTATAATTATAATAAATAATATTAAAAAAAAAATTTCAATATTAAAAAGAATTTCATATAAAAATTTTATATTTAATTTATAAATTTGTATTTAAATTAATAAAAAAAATTTAAATTTATTAAATTTTTAAATTGGTTTATTTAATAATATTAATAATTTATATATATTTTATTTAAAAAATATTATTAATTTAAAAAAAAAAAAATTTTAAAATCTTTAAAATTAATTTTTTGTTAATTATTATTTTTAATTAATAATTTTTTATTATTATTTAATAAAATACAAATATTTAAAATAATATTTATAAAATATTATTATTATTATTATATGTTTTAATTATTTAAATAATAAATATTTTTTATTTTTTTTATTAAATATTAATTTTATATTTTGTAAATAAATTATTTTTATTCGATATTATTTATTAAATTTTATTTTAATATTTAATTTTAATAAATAATTATATTAAATATTAATATAATTAAAATTTTTTTTTTTTTAATATATTTTATTTTTTTATTTCGAATATTAATATTTATTATAAAAAAATTATATTATTTAAAATATTATATAAATCGTTATTTTTTTTATTATATTATATTTTTATTATATAATTTTATTTTTTAAATTATTATAATTAATTTCTTTATTTAATATTTATTAAAATATATTTTAATTTATATTATTTAATATAATATAATATTTGTTTTAATATATATTTAATAAAAAAACTTTAATCGATTCGTATTATAAATATTAAAAATAATAAATTTAAAAAATATAATATATTTTTTTATATAATATTAAACGATAAATAATTTTTTAAATTAAAAATTTAAATATATAATATTTTTATTTTTTTTAATATTTAAAAATATTTATAAAAAAATTTATTTTAAATATTTTTTATATTATTTTTTAATTTATTTTTATTCGATTTTATAATTAATTAATTTTTAAAATATTTCAATTTTTTATATTTTATTTTATAAATTACTATAAAATATTAAATCGTTTAACGTTTATATTAAAATCGATATAAATATTTATTTTTTTATTTATTTTTAAAAATATATATTATTTTAAAAATAATAAATAATATTAATTATAAAAACTCGTTTAAAATTACTAATAAAATATAATTGTATTTAAAATCGATAATAAATATTATATCGTTTATAATATATTATTTATATTATATTTTAACGTAAAAATATAAAAGTTTATTAATTATAATAATTGAAATTTATTTATTATATATAATTATAATTAAAAATTTAATATTAATTTAATTATTTAATATATTATATATAATTCGATTATTTAATATTTGAATTTATTACTTATATTATTTTTTATTATTATTTTATTCGTATTTTTTTTTATATTTTTAAATCGATATTATTATTAATAATAATAAAAAATTAAATTGAAAATTTTTTTTATTTTAAATATTTCAATTATTATATTTTAATCGATTATATTTTTTTATATAAATTATTAAAATTTTTTTTTAATTAAAAATAATATAAATATTCGATTTGAAAATAATATTAATTTTCGTTTTTATTTAATTAATTTGTTTTTAATTTTATTATTAATATATTATATAACGTATAATATATTATATAAATTTGTAATTAAAAGTTTATAAATCGTTAAATTATTTAAATTGCATTTTTTTAATTTTATTATTATTTATTTAAAAATTATTTAAAAATTCAAAAAAAATAAAAAAATTAAATTATTAATATTAAAAATAATAATATATAAAAAATCGATTTTAATAAAAACTTTTTATTATTATAAATATTATTAAATTGTTTTTATAATAAATTTAATATTCGTTTTAAAAATAAAATTTATATCGTATATAATATTTAAATTTTAAATTTAATTAATAATATAATTAATAATAAATTTAATTAAAATAATTTCTCGATATAATTTTAATAAAATATATTTAAATATATTAATAAAAAAATTATTAATTTTTTTAAATCGATTTATATAAAATAAAATATATTTAAATATTAAATAATTTTTATAATAAATAATATAAAAAATCGAAAATAAAAACGAAATTATAAAATATAAAATATTTTAAAAAAATATAAATTTTTAAAATTTAATTAAAATAAAAAAAATATAATTTTATATATAAATATTTATTAAAAAAATATTTATTTAATTTAATACGAATTTTATTATTTGAATTTTAATAAAAATTTTTTAAATATATATAAATTTTAATAATATTATAAATTAAATTTTTTTAATTAATTATTATATTTATATTATATAAAAAAATATTTCAAATTAATAATAATATTTAATATAAATTAAATTGAAATTAATTTTCAAATTTTATTTATATAATTATAAATACTTTTTTTTTATAATTATTAATAATTTATATTTTATATAAAAAATTAAATTCGATTTTAAATTTTTTATATTTATTATAATTCTTTTATTAATATAAAAAATATTTATAATTTTTTTTTAATTATATTATTTTGTATTTTTAATTTAATTAAATAATTTTTAAAAATTTAATAATATTTATTTTTTATTTTTATTTTATTAATAATTATAATAATATACATATATAATTTATTTTTAAAATTTAAATTTTTAATAATAATATTATATTTTAAAACAATTTATTTATTTTTTTTAAAATTATTTAAATTTTTATTTTTATTTATTAAAATTTATAAAAGAATTTTAAAAATTTTATTATTTGATTCGATTTTATAAATATATTTCGTATTAATATATAAATATTTTTATTATATATATTATAAAATACAAATTTTTTTTAATTTTAAATATTTAATTTACGAATTTTATTTAATATAATTATTAATTATAAATATATTTAAAAAAATTAAATATAAAATATTATTTAAAAAAAAAATTTTAATAATTAAAATTAAAAAATTAATATTATATTATATATTAAAAAACAAATTAAATAAATATATAATTTAAATTTAAAAAGAAAATTAATTTTAAATTAAAAAATTAAAATTAAAAAAATATTTTTTAAAATATATAATAATTTTATTTAATAAAAAAAATAAAAATATAAAAATATTTAAATTTTATTAAAAAATTTAAAATTTAAAATTTTTTTTTTATAAAATTAAATATTTAAAAAATTAATAAAAAAAATATAAAAAAATTAAAAATAAATTAAAAATAAATTTTAAATAAATTCTTTATATAAATTAATAAATAATTAAATTTAAATTTTTTATATATATTTTTATAAAAATTTATTTATATAAAAAATATAATTAAAAAATAAATTAAAAAAACGAATTTTAAATAAAATTAAATATATTTAATTATTATTTTTTAAATTATAAATAAAATTAAAAAAATTTAAAACATAATAATTTAATAAATTATTAAATAATATTTAATTTTTAATTAATTATTAAAATAAAAATATAAAATATAAAATAATTATATTAATTTTTTAATTAATTATTAACGTTATATATAAAATAAATAATTGAATAAATAAATTTATATTTTAAAAAAAATATTTAATAAAATTTTAAAAATAATAATTTATAATAATATAATATTATTATTATTTCGATTTTATTTTTACGTTAATAATCGATTATTTTTTTTCGTATTATAATTTTTTAATAAAAAATCGTTAATATATATAAATAAATATTAAAAAATTTAAATTTTTATATAAATTTTTAATAATATTTATAAGTTTTTTAAAATAAATTAATTAAAATTTTCGAATTTAATTATTTTATAAATATATAAATTAATTTTTATTTAAAATTAAAAAATTAATTTTTTAATAAATTTTTTAATATTATTTTAATTATTTTTAATTAATATAAATTCGATTTTAAATTATAAATATAATTTATTATTATTAATTTAAAATTTTATATTTTTTAATTTAAAATATATTTTTTATATATTATTAAATATAAATAATTTTTTCGTAAAAAAATCGAAAAAATTATTAAATTAAATATTATTTACTATATAATCGTATTCGTATAAAAAATTATTTTAATAATAATATTAATATAATTAATATAAAAAAAATTAAAAATTTTAATTTTAAATAATAAAATTAATTAAATGATTTTAATTGAATTTAAAAATTAATTAATATTATTTATATTTATATAATTAATAAAATATAATAAATTTATATTATTATATTAAAATTATAAATTTAATAAAAAAAATCGTATATAGTAAAAATTTTATATAAAATTTAAATATAATTAAAAATATTATTCGATTAATAATATAAAACGTAAAATATTAAAAAACGTATAAATAAAAAATTTAAAAATTAAATATACGAAAAAATATTTAAATTTTATAAAATAAATATTTAAATTTAAATTTTTATTTTTATTTTTAATAAATAAAAAATAAAAAAACTTAAAACGATTAATATTAAAATAATAAATTAAATATATTTTAATATTAATATATTTTTTACGAAAATTAAATATTTTATTTAATAATAATAATTTTTTAAAATATTATATTATTAATTTTTTTTAATAATTTTTATTATAAATTTTTTTTTTATAATTAATATAATTTATTTTACGAAAATATAAATATATATATTATTATAAAATTTTTATAATTTTTTTATTTTATAAATTTTATACGTATTTTTAATTTAAACGTTATTTATTATTATTTTATTATTTTAAATTATAAATTAATATTTTTTTAAATTTCGATTTATATTTTTTTATATTTTTTTTAATTATAATTATATATTATTTAAAAAAATATTAAATTTTAATAAAATATTTATTAGTATAATATATATCGTTTTATTAATAATTAATATTATTAAAATTATTCGTTTAAATTATATAATTGTTTTTAAATTTAATATTAAATTTTATTATAAATAATTTAAAAAATTAACAAATATTTTAATATTATTTAATTTTTTTTTATAAAGAAATTAAAAAAAATTATTTTAAATTTAATAAATATTAAATTATAAATATTAATATTTATATATTTTAAATTTAATATAATAAAATTAATAAATTATTATTAAAAATTCGTATAATTAAAAATAAAATAAAAATATTAAAATATTATAATAAAAAAAATTATTAAATAAATATCGAATTTAAAATATATAATTTTTAAAAAGTAATATTATTAATATTTTAAATAAAATATTTTTAAAATATATTTAAATATAAAAACGTATTTAAAAATAAAAATAAATTTTATATTAATATTATATATTAATATTAAAATATTTTTAAAATATATTTAAATATAAAAACGTATTTAAAAATAAAAATAAATTTAAAATTAATATTATATTTTAATATTAAAATTTTTTAAAAATATATTTAAAAATTAAAACGATTTTTAAAATTTAATAAATATTTAAAATTAAACAAATTTTTAAATTAAAATAAAATTTTAAATTTATAATTTATTTTTAAAAATTAATATTTTTAAATAATTATTTTAATAAATTAATTTTAAATTTTATTAAAAAAATTTTATTTTTTTCAATTTTTTTATTTTATTAATAAAATTTAATTCAATTTTAAATTATTATAAAATAACGATATTCGATTTTTAAAAAAATAATAAAAATCGTTTTTATTTAAATCAATTTTTAAACGATTATTAAATTAATTAAAATAATATATTTAATAATTTTTGATTTAATAAAAAAAGTTTTATTAAAAAAATTAATATAAATTTTTTTTAATATTATCGATTTTTAATTATAATTCATTTTATAATTAATTTAAATAATATTTTTTTTATTAATTTTTTATTTATATTTTAATTATTATTTATAATAATTAATATTTAATTTAAAAATAATATATAAATTAAAAATAATATATATTAAATATAAAATATAAATATATAAAAAAAAAAATATTTAAATATATTATTAAAAAAAAAAATTTTATATTAAAAATTTTTTTATATTAATTAAAAAATTAAACAATTTTATTAATTTTATTAAAAAACGCGATAATTTTATTAAAATTATTAAAAAAAAAAAAATTTTATTTCGAAAAAAAAAATTTATTCGTAATCGACTTTTAAACGAATTAATTAATAAACGAGTTTTTTCTTTCGATATTCGACGTATATTTTACTTTATAAATTTTATAAAAATATTTTTATTTCAAATTTTAAAATTTTCAATTTTAATAATTTATTTTTATTTCAAATTTTAAATTAATAATTTTTAATTTAAACGTTTTATAATTATTTAAAAATAAAATAATAATTTTAAATTTTATTAAATAATAAAATTAATAAATTAATAAATTTATTAATATTTAAAATAAAAACGTATTTTTAATAAAGTTTTAATTTATATTAAATTTTTTTTTTTTGAGATTTTTATTTTTTATATCGAATTATTATAATTAATTTAATTAATTTAAATTTTTTTTTAATATATAATTTTAAAAAAAAAATATAAAATTTTTTTTTAAAAATTATATAATCGTAAAATTATTTTAATATTTAAATATTTTAAATAAAAACGTTTTTTTATAAAATTTTATATTAAAAAAACTTTTTTTAAATTTTTTGTTTTTTATATTAAATTATTACAATTAATTTAATAAATTTAAATTATTTTATATAATATATAATTTCAAAAAAAAAAAAATTTAAAAATTTTTTTTAAAATTATATAAAAATAAATCTTTTTATATTATTATTTTAACGTTTAAAATATAAACGTATTTTTAATAAAATTTTATATTAAAAATTTTTTTTTTAAAATTTTAATTTTTATATTTAATTATTATAATCGATTTAATTAATTTAAATTATTTTATTTAATATATAATTTTAAAAAAAAAATTTTTAAAAATTTTTTCGAAAATTATATAATCGTAAAATAAATTTTTAGTATTTTAATATTTAAAATAAAAACATATTTAAAAAATTTTATTATTACGATTTTTATTAAATACGATTATATTCTATAGATTTATATAATAACGAATTAATAAAATTATTTAAAATTTCAAATTTAAAAATATTTAATTAAATTTTATATAATTTAAATTAATTAATAAATAAAAATTATAAATATTATATAATTAAAATTTTAATATTCGTTATATATTATAATATTTTTTAATAAATTAATCAAATTATTATATTTAAATATTTTAATTAAATTTAATATTATTATTATTAATTTTATTATTTATTAACAATTGTTAAACTATAAAATATAATAAAATTAACGAATTCGAAAAAAATTTTTAAAAGAAAAATAAACTCGAGAATTTTAATTTATTTATATTAATTTTTTAATTATATATATTATATTTTTAAAAATTATTTTTTAATTTCGAACGTTGTTTTAATTATTAAAAATATTTTAATTCGAATTAAATTTATAAACGAGATTTTATTATCGTTAATTTTATATAATATAATTTTTTTATAAATTTTATTTTTATTTTTAACGTATAATTTAACGTTATTATTTTTTTTTATTTTATAAATAATAATCGTATAAAAAATTTAATATTATTTTAATAATAAAAAAATTTATATTATTAATAAAAGAATTTTTTTTCAATTTTAAAAATATTTAAAAAATCTTATTAAAATCGTTATTTTAATTTTATTGAAAAATTTTTTATATTTTAATCGTTTTTAAAATTTATATTAATAAACGATTTTTTTACGAGTTTTTATTTTTTGAATTTTTTTTTTTTTTTTATTAATTAATATTATCGTTCGATATTCGATAAATTACTCGAATAACGTATATAAAAAAATATTTAATAAAATAAAATATTTTTGAAATATTTTTAAATTTTTTTATTTTATATATTTAAATAAATAATCGTTTAAATAATAAAATAAAAAAATTTAAATCGATTTATTCAAATATTATTTTATTATAATTAATCGATTAAATTTTAATATTATTAATAAATATTTTAATCGTACGTTTAATTCGATCATATTTTTAATATTTTAATTTTTTTTTTTCGTTTAATATTAATAAAAATAATAAATTGAAAATTTTAAATAATATTAAAAAATATTATTTATTAATTAATAAATTTTTTTTCTCGAAAACAAATTTAAAAAATCGTATTATAATTTCGTAAAATATTTATAT
This sequence comes from Acephala macrosclerotiorum, assembly GCA_014904845.1. Lineage (NCBI taxonomy): Eukaryota > Fungi > Ascomycota > Leotiomycetes > Helotiales > Mollisiaceae > Acephala > Acephala macrosclerotiorum. The sequence goes on along the minus strand of MU119851.1, from coordinate 6,299 downwards.
TATAAAAAAATATTTAAAAAATTTCGATATATAATTTCGTAAAATGTTTATATTATAAAAAAATATTTAAAAAGTTTCAATATATAATTTTGTAAATTTAAATATTAAATTTTAAAAAAATATATAAAAAAATTAATTAAATTTAATATTTTTTATTTATAATTAAAATAATTTATATTATATAAATAACGCGTAATTTAATAAAAATTAATATTAGTTTTTAAAACGAACGATTAATAAAAATTAAATATAATTTTAAATATTTATTTTTTATATTTTTTAATTATTTTATTTATTTTATTAATATAATAATTTTTTAAATAAAATTTTTATTTTATTTTTTTCGTTAATAAATTTTATAAAAACAAAAAAATTAATAATATAATATATATAATAATAATTATTAAATTTTATTTTTTTTAAAAAAAAATTTATTTTAATATTTTTTATATTTATTTTTTTTCGTTTAAATTTTTTATTTTAATTAATCGAATATAAATATTTAAAATTTTCGAATATAATAAATAAAATTTTAACGAAAAATTAATTAAAAAAACTATTATTAATTATTTATTTAATTATTAATTTTTCGATTAAAAACGTAAAATCGTTAAAAATATTTTTAATAATATTTTCGTTTTTTTATTTTAATAATCGATTATTTTTTAAATTTTATTTTATTTAAAAATTTTTAAACGTTATTTATTATTATTTATAATTTTAATATATTTAATAATATTAAAAAAATTATTAATTAATAAAATCTCGTTTATAAATATAAAAACTAAAAAATATTTAAATTATTTTTTTTTAATTTGTTTAAAAATCGTCGATATTTTTAATAAAATATTAATTATTTTAAAATGAAATTTATTTTTATTTATTAATTAAATATATATTTATTATTTATTCGAATTATTTTATTTTTGAAATTGTTTTTAATAAATATAAATTTTATCGATTTTTCGTTTTAAAAATTAAATTTTTTATTTTAATAAAAATTTATAAAATTAAAAATATTATTTTTTAATTGTATTTAAAAATTAAAAAACGAAAAAACGAATAATTAAAATATAAAAAAAATTAATATTTAATTATTATTAATTATTAATATATAAATCGAATAAATAATATATTAATTTTTTTTTTTCGTTTTTTTTTTTTTTTTATAAAATTAAAATAATTATTATATTAAATTTTTATTTAATAAAATAAATAAAATTTTATTTATAATATAAATAATTAAATTTGTATTTTTATTATTTTATTAAAAAAATAAATAATAATTAAATTAAAAATATAATTATAAATATATTATTTAATATTTTTTTATATAAAATTAAAAACGTATTAAAAAAAATATAATATAAATAAATATTATTATTTTATTAATATTTATAATATAAATTAAAAAAATATATATTTAAAACTTATAAATAAAATATAAATTTATTTAAATATCGTATATTTATATTAATAAAAATTCGCGTTTAAAATCGAAAATAAATATATAATATTTTAATTTAATTATTTTAAAATTATTATTAAAAAACTAATAAATTTAATTTTAAATTTTTCGATTAAAATATATATATATTTTCGTATTTATATTATTTGTAATTTTATATAATTTTATTAATTTAAAATATTTATTAAAAAAATAATAATATATTTTATTTTATTATTTTTTAAAAATATATTAATATTAATAATTAATTTTATAAAAACGATATTATAATTATTATTATTATTTATTAAATATATATAATCGATAAAATTTTTATTAAAACTACTTTGAAAATTATTAAATATATTATTAAAAAATTTTAAAAAAAAATTTAATTTAATAATTATTGTGTTTTTATTTTAAAAAATATTAATATTTTTAAAAGTTTATTCGATTTATTTATAAACGATTTTTTTATTTTATAAATTTTAATTTTAATTTTTTTTATAATAAACGTTTTTAATCGAAAAATAAATTTAATACGAAAAACAAATTTTTTATTTTTATAAATATATCGATTATATTATTATTTAAATTTTTATAAAATTAAATTTTATAAATAAAAAATAAATTTAATTATTTTTTTATTATTATACGTAAAGAAATTATATAATATATTTAAAATATTATAAAATATAAATTTCAAAGTAATAAAAATATATTAAATATAATTTTTTTTTAAAAATATTAAATAAATAATTATAAATTTATAAATTATTAAAATAAATAATAAATTGAAAAATTTATTAATTATAATAATTTCGTTTATTAATTTCAATTTTAAACTCGAATATAAAAAATTGAAAAAAATTATATTTAAATTCAATATTATAAAAAAATGAAAATTAAATTATAAAATTTAATAAAAAAAATCGTAATTATTAATTGTATAATTATAAAGTTTATAATAATATTATTAAAAATAAAATAAATAAATAAAATTAACGATTTAAAATTTATAATAAAAAATTAAAATAATAAATTTAAAAATTATTTTATAATTTTATTATAAAACAATTAATAAATTAATATATAATTATAATTATAAAATTATTACAAATTAAAAAATTTAAAAATAATAAATTTTTAAAAATAAATCAAATATAAAACGATAATATATATTAATTATAATATAAATAATTAATTATAATTAAAAATTTATTATATATAAATTATATATTTATTTTATTTATATTATCGTATAATAATAAATAAAAATTTAAATTGTTTTTATCGTTATAATTATTTTTATAATAAATAAATATTTTATTTTATAAAAAAATATTTACTTTGAATTACGTATTAATTATAATTTTAAATATAATTTCTTTTTATATAAAATATAAAAAAGAATTAATTAAAATTTAATTATAATATTCGATTTATTTTTAATTTTTTTAATTTTATTTATTAATAATTTAAATATTTATTAAATATAATTTAATAATTTTAAAAAAAGTAATTTCGCGTATTAATAAAATAATAATAAAATATAAAGTTTTAAAATTTAAATCGAATTAAAAACGTATATTAAAAAAGTATTAAATAATAAATTATAAACATATTAATATCGAATTACGTATAATAAAATTTTTTCGACGAAAAACGACGTATTAATTATATAATCGTAATATCGATTTTAATATAATTAATTATATTATAAAAATAATATATCGATTATTAAATAATTATTATATTTAAAATATTAAATTTTTAATTTATAACGTTTTAAAAAAAATATATATATATTTAAATTAAAAAATAATAATAATTAATTTTAAATTTTAATAATATTTAAAATATTATTACGATTATATAATAAAAAACTATTAATTAAAAACAAAAATTTATAAAAACAATTAAATTAAAATTAAATTTTACGATTAATATTATAAAAACTTTTATAAAATCGATTATAAAAAAATAAAAAACGATAAAAAAAATATTAATCGTTATATAATATTTATAATATTAATATAATCGAATTATATCGTTTTATTTTATAATATCGTTTTTTTATAATTAAAATATTTATAATTATTAAAAATATATTTCAAATTATATATAATAAAAATATTTGTAAATTATATTTAAACTTTGAAAAATTATAAACGATTTTAAAAAAAACGAATAAAATATATTATTTAAAAAAAAAATTAAAATTAAAAAAAAAAAATGTAAACGAATTATAAAAAATTTAATATAAACGATTTAAAATAATAAAAATAAATATTATTTTATATTAAAACTTATAAAAAAACGAATATTATAATAATAAATAAAAATTAATTTGAAATTATTAAATCAAAAATTAAAACGAGTATATTATTAAAATAATTATAAATTATAATAATAAAAATATTTTATTTATATATTTTATAATTCGTTTTTAAATTTAAATTAAAAATAATTTTAATTATAAATTTACTTTAAAAATACTTATTTTATATTTTTAAAATTTATTTAAATATTTATTTTTTTAATTAATAAATTAATTTTTAATATAATTATAAAAATAAAATCGTTTTTAATATATTTTTTTTAAAATATTTTATAAAATATTAAAAAATTAAATAATTTAATACATTGAAAAATATTTAACGTTTGAAAAATATAATTAATTTTATATTATATAACGAATTATTTATAATTTCGATTTATAATATTTTAAAAATTTTATAAATTGTTTTTAATTTGAAATATAATAATATTACGTTCGAATTTTATAAAAAAAACCGTCGAAAGTTTTATATAATAATAATTGTAATAAAAATATTTTATATAAATTTAATATTTTAAATAAATATATATTATATTATTTAAATAATAAAAAATTAAAAAATACAATAATAAATAATAATATATTTATTTTTAATAAATTTAAAAAAAAGTTTTTTATTAAAAAAATTTTATAAATAAAAAAAGAATTTTTATTATAAAAACGTATATATTAATAAAAATATTAAAACGAATTTTAAAATTTGTAAAAACGTTTAATAATATTAATAAAAAAATTAAAAAACAAATTAATATAAATAAATTAATTTTTAATAATTTTAATAAAAAAAATTATTATAATATTTAATGTAGTTTTTTATTTATTATTTATTATAAATCTCAAAAAAAAAATTTATTAAAATTATATATATTAAAAATTATATTTAAAATTATATATTATTTTAAAATTTATAATTAAAAAATAATTATAATTAAAAAAAACAATTAAAAACATTTATTTTAATAAATAAAAATAATTTTTTTTTTATAAATAAAAACGATTTCAAATTAAAAAAAATAAATAAATAAATTTAATTATAAATCGTATTTCAAAAAAAAATTAAATAAATTTAAAAATTAAAACTCGATTAAAAAATTATATTTTTTAATCAATATAATTTAAAACGAAATATTATATTATAAATAATCGAAAAAAATAATTATATATTAAATTGAAATTAAAAATAAAAATATTATTTATATTATATTATTACGATTTATTTAATATTATTCGATATTTAATAATAAATTCAATTTTTAAAAAAAATTTAAATTATATTTTAAAATAATATAAAATATATAATAAAATATATATAATAAAGTATTAATAAAAAATATTAAAGAAATAAATTTGAATAAAATCGTTATTAAAATTATTTTTAATTTTAATAAAATATATTTAAACGAATATTAAAAAAATATTAAAATATAATCAATTTATATAATTATTAATAATTTATAAATTATAAAAAATATATAAAAAACGTAAAAAATAAAATTAATTTTTAAAAAAAATATAAAATTTAATATAAAATAATCGAAAAAATAATAAATAATATAAATTTTTAATTAAAATTTAAAATACGCGTTTTATTAATTTTTAAATAAATTGAATAAAAAAAAACAAAAAAAACTCGATTTAAATAAAATATATTAATAAAAATATATATAAATATTAATTTATTATAATTAATTATATTATTAATTATAAAAAAACAAATTATTATAATAAATATATTAAATAAAATATATAATTTAATATATTACATTTTATTAATCGAGTAATAAAATTTTTAAAATGAAAAAAAATAATATATTAAAAATTAAAATAATAAAAATATAAAAAAATTAAAAAAAAAATTAAATAAATAAAATATTTAATTTTATATAAAATTACAATTTAATTAATATTTATAATATTATTATAATAAATAGTTTATAAATATTATATAAAAAATTAAATATTTTAATAAAAAAAATTTAAAATAAAATATAAAATTATAATAAAATAATATTTTTAATAAAAATTTTTAATAAATTTTTTGAAATATTAATTTAAAATTTTATATTAAATCGTATTAATAATTATATTTTTTTTAAAAAAAATAAAATTTCATATAATATTATTTACGCGAATTCTCGATAAATTATCGTTATTAATAAATATATATATATATAATAATAAAATTTTAAAATATATTATTATAATTTTTAAATTTTTATATATTTTTAAAATATTTTTTAAAATGTTTAAAAACGAAAAAAATTAAAAATAAATAATAAATTTAAAAATATTAATAATTATAATTTTTTTAAATAATACGTTTTTATATATTATATTAATTATATTAAAAAATTTAATTATTATAACAAATAATTAATTAGTTTATTTAAATATAAATATATTATTATAAAAATAATTATATATATATTAATTAATAAAGATTTAAAAAAATTGATTTTAAAATTTAATTATAAATATTTTAATATTTAATATATAATTAATAAATTAAAT
>MU119850.1:0-15711 GCA_014904845.1 Acephala macrosclerotiorum | reverse complement strand
TTTTTTTTTTTTTTTTTTAGTAAAATAAATTGTTTACAATTATTTTTTTTATCACTAATAAAATCGATTATCAAATTCTTAGATTTTTCGAATTGAAAATATCTTTTTAATTTTTTTATAAAATTAAATTTTATTTCTGTTGTAATTATTAACTAATTCGTTTTTAATCGAATATTATATAAATCGAATATATTTTTTATTCTTTTTTTTTCGAATTTTTTAAAACGATTAAATCGTTAATATTAATTGTATTAATTATATTATCGAAATTGAAAATTATTTTAAAAAATTAAATTTTTTTTTTAAATAATATAATAAAATTAGTAATTTTATTAAATTTGAAAATAAAAAAATCGTTATTATTTTAATTTTAAATTTTAATAATATATTAATTATTTTGATTTTTATAAACGTTAAATATTGTTTATTTATAAAATTATTTAATTTGATTTCAATTTTATAATTATTTTAAAAAAAACTATAAAATTTTAATAATTCGAGATTTTATTTTATAAAAAATAAATTTTTATACGATTAATATTATTATTAAAAACGATTTTTAATTTTTTGATCGAATTATTATATAATTTTTTTACGTTACAAAAATTATTAATATTATTGTATCGATTTTTTTTTTTTTTTTCAATCGATATATTTAAAAAAATTTAAATTATTATTTATAAAATTAAATTATTATTATTATTATTATTTTAATATAATTCAATTTCTATTAAAAATTATTACTTTATTAAAATTATCGATTTTTTCTATTTTTTTTATTGAAATTTTATATTTTTATTATTTTTATATTTTTATATAAATAAACTTTAAATAAATTTTTTTTTTCTATTTCGTTTAATATTAATTAATTTTTTTTTTATTATTGATTATCAAATTTTCGCGAAATATTTTAAATTATTTTATATTTCGAAAATATATTAAATTAAAATAAACAATTTTTTTTAATATAAACAATTCAAATACATCGAAAAACAAAATTTTAATCAATTAATAAAAATAATAAATAATATTAATTTCGAAAAAAATCAACAAATTTAATAAATATAATTTTATTATTTATAAAATATATTTTACTCAAAAAAACAAACGAAAATTTTACGATTATAAAATCAAATCAAATTAATTTTTTTATAGAATTTATTTATTCGAATATTATTGAATTTATTTTTATAATTAATTTTCAAAATTCTCGATTTATTTTAACGTTTATATATAATAAAATAAAATTTATTATTATTTATTACATTAAAATCAAAAAACAAATTATCGATTATTTTATTTATTTCAAAAAATATTTCAAGTATTGAAATTTGTAATATATTATTTATTATTTTTATAATAATAATAAAAAAAAATTGTTAATAAATTTTAAAAATTTTTACTAAAAAATAGTATTGTATAAAAAATTATTAAATTATATACTTTAAAAATAAATAATTTAATTAAATACTTTAAATAAATTATTTAATATATTGTAATATTTATTTTAAAAAAAATCGATTTCGATTTTAAATTCTAATTAAAAACGATTTAATATATTATATATATATATATATATATACGTAAACTTTATTTTATTTTCGAGTTAAATACTATTTTTTATAAAGTTTTTTATAGTAAATTTTTTCGTTACAATTATATAAGAATTTTCGATTCGATTATTTATTATAATAATTCAAAAAAATAATAAAAATTATAAAATAAAATAATTCGAGAAATATTTGTAAATTTAAAAAAAATTTAAATTTATCGAATTTTCAAATTAAACGATAAAATTGTTTGTAGTATTACGATTAAAATTATTAAATAAATTCAATGGAAAAAGTTTATAAGAAAAAATAATAAAAATAAAATTATTATAGATTTTTTTTTCGATTTTAAAAAATTTATTATTTATTAAAAAAAAAAAATTTGTATTATTTTAAATAATAATTTTTATTTTAAATTTTTATTTTAATTTGATATTTTAATTTAAATAAAAGTATTTTATAATAAAAAAAAATTTTACAATTAAAAAATTTATTTTATTTTCGATTTTTTTATTATTTAATAATTTTGTATTGTTTAATTGTTCGATCGTAAAATTAATAATATTAATTGAGATTTTTTTTTTTTTGATAATTATATTCGTAAAACTCGATTACAAATTACGATTTTATATTTATTTTAATTCAAATAATTAAAATTAAAATTTCGAATTTTTTATTTTTTTGAATTTTATTTCGATTTACAATAAACGATTTATTTTATTTTGAAACGATTTAATTATTTTATTATTAATTAAATATTTTTTTTTAAATTTAATAGAAATATTTTTTAATTAAATTAATTTTCTTAAAAAAAAAAATTTTATTTCGAGAAATTAAAAATTAAAATATAATTCAAATTATAAAAAAAAAAAAAAAATTATATAGAATTATTTTATTATATTAGTTTATTAATGATTTATATATATTTTTTATTGAATTATTATTTGAAAATATTTTATTAAAAAAATTAATTAATGAATTTATTTTTTAAAATTTTGATTTTAAAAAAAATATCGAATATATGAATTAATATATTTATTATTTCGAATTGCGAGTAAATATTTTATTCGTCGAAATTAAAATCGAAAATTAAATCGAGACTTTTTTTATTTTAAATAAATATATTTTATTATATTTTTAATAAAATAATAATTTTTTCGATTTTTTCAATTTTTTCAATTTTTTTATTTATTTATTTTTTTTCGATGAAATTTATTTTTTTGCTTTTTTAAATATTGCTTTTTCTATTGAATTTTTCGAGTTTCGATTATTGTAAAAAATTGTAATACTATTGTAATAAAAATATTAAAAAAAAATAATTATAAAAAAATACAAATTTTTAATCGATAATAAAATATAAAATACGATAAATATTTCGAACGATCGAAAATTTCTAATAAAAAAATGAATTTTTAAGATCAAAAAAAAAAATGTTATAAAGAAATTTTTTAATATAAAATACAATAAATAATTCGAAGTTTTAAATAACAATACGATTTTAATTTTAATAAAACGTTCGTTTTTATAATTAAATTTATAAATTATAAAATTATTTTTGTTTTTATTATTATTTATAATTAGAAATTGAAATAAATAAACGTTAAAACGATTTTTTTTTACGATAAAATTGAAAAAAAAATTTATATTAATTTTTTCGAGTTTAATATAATATTTTGATTTTTTTTTTCGTTGAATTCGATTTTTAATCGTTAAATGCAAATTCTATTAAAATAAAATTTAATCTCATTTTTCAGTTTTTTATTTTATATAGAGTATATAAAAAAGTTTTATTTTTTTTTAAAGAATATATACAATGAATATTTTATTTTATTTTTTTAACAGATTATAAATTTTTATTTCGCATTAAATTTAGTTTTTATTTTGTTTTCTTTTTATTCGATGCAAATTTTATTACTTTATTAATTATTTATTATTTAATTAAATTTTTTTAGTTTACAATAAAGTATTAATTTATATAATGCATAGAAATCATAATTATCTTTTCTAGAAAGCGTCAAATATTTAGAAATCTCGAAAGACTTTTAAAAATCCTTCGAATTTATCGGCGATTTCATTTTTTATTTTTTAATCAAATTAATTTTTATTTTCAATTAAAAGATATTTCTAGTCACTTTTTGTCGTACACGAACGAGCAATTTTTCGTATTCGACGATTCGCAGTTTCAATCTTCACTTTCTAAGTGCTACTATCACAATTGTAGTAGTTTTACTCGATCTCATGGAATTGAAACAACTCGTAATAAGTTCAACTAATTGGAACTCTTTTTCTCGTTTGTTTTCAATTCTCTTCTTTTAGTTTTAATTAAGAAAAGAAATCAAGATTGCATTTAGCGACTTCTAAAAACTTAAAATACTTTGCATCGATTACTAGTTTTAATTTTTCAAAATGAGTATATTTTACTATATTACTCGATACTTTACTCGCTTAAAGACTTTGCAATCGAAAAAAGAGATCGCGAGAAGAATGCATTCGATATTCTACTGCATAGTACTTACGATTGTCGTGATTTGATCTATGTATCGTAAGTATAAAAGTTTTCTCATTTTTAATATTAATTTAAATCGTTATTTTTTTTTTCTCGTTTTATTAGTTTTTTTGCTATAAAGCTTTTTTTACTAGCGTAAGACTCAAAGTATGTTTACGCGGATACGATAAAACTTTTTACTGGTTAAATGTTCGATTAGTTTGATTTCAATCGATAATTTGATTGTTTTACACGAGAAACTTTTATCGATCTATAATTATATCGAGACATTTAATCGGTTTACTATCGCTAGAAGAGTAGTATTCGAAGTCAATATGCTAAAGCAGACGGAATAAGAGTCTACGGAAAGCGATGTTGAGAATAGAAAGAGATTAGTCGAATCGAGAGAGAATATAAAGTCTCGAAAACGCTGTATAAACTATTTTATTAGCTTTTTTCTTATCGAAGAATTTTTACTCGAACTGGAGTAATTTTAATCTAATTTTCAATTCTTATAACGCAATTTCGATCGTTAATTCTACTATTTGCAAAGCACTATTCAAGATTTATTCGATACATTTATCGATATCTCTGATCGAGACTATTATTCGTTCGCTTTCGACGCTCTTAGTAGTATCGTCTCTCTTTTTTAAGCAAACTTTTAAAAAAGTCATTATTTTCTCGCAAATTCTATCGATTGATTTAATTATCACGTTATTCGCTTTTCAAGTCAAATCCAAGTTCTAATCGAAGTGTCTATAGTTTCTCGAATCGTCCAAAACTCAATCTCACGGTTCTTATCGAGCACTTTATCTAGTAAACTTTCTCCACTATTTATTCGAACCACGGATCGGCCGTAGGCTCAAACTACACTCACATCTCAATCTCGAACTCAATCTAAACTCTCAATTCTTTAATCAACGGCTTCGACTTCTCTTCAGCCTTTTCATCAGCTATTACAGCTTTCTCGAACTATTTCAAACGAGTCACTCTTTTAATATCTTTTTACATAGTCTCAAGAAAACCTTCGAGCGATCCAAGTAAAATATCTACAATCGAACTTCTCTTCGAACTCTCTTCGTTTTCTTTCTCGCAAAACCAATTCCTTTCTCAATATCAGATTCCCTGGTGCTTCTTCAAAGTCTGCTAATCGACCTTTGAGCGCACTTACTCGTCTTCGACCCCGTCGACGTCGCCACCGTGTAAAACAATTTAATCCACTGTCTCATCTATCTTCTCTATCTAAAATCATCTCAATACTCTCAAAATCTTTATAAGTCTAAACAATAATCGAAGAAAAATTATTCAATTTAACTCTTAATATCATCTCTCAACTCGAGAATAATAAATTTGATTAATTTGATTTCGATCGTCGAATAATTGAAATTTTAACAATAAATAATTTGATTTTTACTTTACAACAAACTTTCAAGCTTTATTATTTAGTACTTATCCCAGATTTAACGAATAGTACTACGAAGATTTAACGAATTACATACATTAAAAAAATTAAAAATTACAATATTTTAAAGGTAGTTTATAATAAATTATTTTTTCTTTAATAAAAAAAGCAATTTCGTGTTTATATAATAATTCAAAGCAAATGCAATTACTTGAATTTGAATAAAATTAAAAGTTGTACTCGAATTTATATTATAATAAATATTTTACAAATTGATTAAATCGAAAAAAATAATAAATTAATTAAATTTATTATCAAATTTTTTTCGATTTATTTCGCAAATTGTAAAAATATTTTTAAATATACGAATTTATTTTTTCGAGTTAATAATAAATTGATCGATTTTAATCTCGTTATAACGTTTTGTGAAATTTATTTTATTATTCGTTTTTTGTACGATTTAAAATAAATATTCGATATTTTTATTATTATTATTTTTTAAATCAATAATTTATTAATTAAAATCGAAAAATCTACAATTAATTTCAATTTAATAATTTCAAAAGTTTTTATTGAAAAAATTCGATAAAATATATTTATTTTTTTAATTATTATTTAAAATCGAATATAATAATATAAATTGTATATATTAATAAACGAAATTTTAATTTGAGAAATAAAATATAATATTAAATTTTTTTTTTAAAATTTATTATATATACAAATTAAAAACGTCAATAAAATTTTTTCGATTATTTAAAAAAAATTTTTAAATCGATTTACAATTAATTGAATTTATTTTTCTATTGATAATAATAAATTTCATAAAAAAAAAAATTTAAAAATAAAAAAATTCAATCAACGAATAATTAAAAATCGCGAATAATTATGTCAATATTTAAAAATAGTTTATATATTATAAAATTGAAAATATTTATAAATAGTTTATATATTATAAAATTGAAAATATTTATAAAATTTAAAAAAAAAATGTAATTCTTTTAAAAATCGGCGTTTACAAATAAAAAAAAATATTATTGTTACTATTTGTAATTAATATTAAATTGTAAATTTTATTAAAAATATTAATAAAAATATTAAACGTATTTTGAATAATATTTTCAAAATAATAAAACTATTGATTAAAATTTTATTATATAAAATAATATTAAAATTACAATTACTCGAATTAAAAAAATATTTTTTTTACAAGAAATACGATTGAAAAATATAAAATACAATATTTTATCGATTTTATATTCTTTTTATTTATTTCGCTTTTATTTAGTTTATTTAATTTACTTAATTTATTCGAACTTTTAATATTTTTTTTAATTTAAATCAAAACTCGTTTATGATCGTTTTTAGCGTTTTATATTGCACGTAAAAAAAATATATTTAATTATTGTAATAATATTTATAAAAATATTTTTCGATTAATATAATCGAATATTATTATTAAAATTTAAAAAAAAAATTTAATTAATAAAAAAATATAATAAAAAATAAATAAAAAAAATTTTATATTAAAAAGCATTTTAAAATAAAAATAAAAAATTTTTAATTTGAAACTCAATCGAATTATTTGATTAATAAATTTTTTTTTTTGTAAAATAAAATTAAAATAATTTGAATTAAAATGTATTTACAATTTATTTTAATTTTAAAAAATATTTTAATATCGAATTTTTTTTGAAGATTTAAAATTCAATAAACGTTTAAAAACGTTTTAAATTTAAATAAAAAAAGAATAAATTTATTTAAAAAAAAACAATTTTGTTTAAAAATCAAAAAAGTTTATATTTATAAAATGAGAAAAATATTCGAATTATTTTGAAATATTAAAAATAACGTAAAATTTAAACTTGAAATAAACAAAAAAAAACTATAAATAGAATTATAATAAGAATATATATATTTTGAATTGTTTCGAGAAATAGTTTTTAAGTATTTAAAATTGTTTAAATTATTGAAATATTTTATATTTTTTTAAATTTCTCAAAGAAAATAAAAATTCAAAAAATAATTGTTTTTAATTTAAATTTAATTAATTATATTTATAGTAAATAAATAGAATTTAATTAGTTTAAATTTTATGTGAAATCAATTAAAAAAATCAATTAAAATAATTGAGAATTTGAAGAATAAAAAATAAAAAAAAATAAAAAAAATAATAATAAATAAATAGAATTTCGAATTGTAAAAAATAAATAATTGAATAAATAATTCTTAAATAAATAAACAATCTCGTGCGAAATCCGAGTTTATAATTTGTTAAAAAATATAAAAATAAGTATTTATTTTTTGTTATTATTAATATATAAAAAAAATAAAGTTTTTTTATATATAAAAAAAATAAAAAGAGTTTTATTTTAACAATTAATTTAATTAGAAAACGTTTTTATTAAACTTAAAAAAATAATTAAATCGATAATAAAATAATTAAAAATTTAAAAATAAAATAAATCGTTTATTATAAATTGAAAAAAAATTCGAAAAAATAAAAAATTTAAAATTTTAATTTTAATTATTTGAATTGAAACGAATATCGAATTATAATTTACGATTGAATTTTAAAAATATAATTATTAAAAAAAAAAATTTAATTACTATTATTAATTTTGCGATTAAACGATTAAATAATATAATATTATTGAGTAATAAAAAAATTGAAAATAAAAAAAAAATTTCGATTATAAAAAAGTTTTTTACTATAAAATATTTTCGTTTAAATTTAAATATCGAATTAAAGAAAAAAATCGATATAAAAATTACTATTTTAAATAGTATAAAAAAACGTTTTTTAATAAATAATAAATTTTTTAAAATCGAAAAAAAAATTTATAATAAAAATTTTTTTTTTATTATTTTTTTATAAATTTTTTTTATTAGATTTATTTAATAATTTTAATTATAACATTTTACGTAATTTTATTATTTAATTTAAAAATTCGATAAATTTAAATTATTTTAAATTATTTTATTTTGTAATTTTTATTTTTATTTTTTTAAATTATTATAATAAATAATCGAATCGAAATTTTTTATATAATCGTAATAAAAAAAAACTATTATAAAACGCTTTATAAAAAATAATAATCGAATTGAAAATAAAATAAAATTTATAAATATAAATATATATAGTATATTAAATCGCTTTTAATTAATACTTGAAATCGAAATCGATTTTTTTTAAAATAAATATTATAATATATTAAATAATTTACTCGAAATATTTAATTGAATTATTTATTTTAAAAATATATAATTTAATAATTTTTTATATAATATTATTTTTTAATGAAATTTTTTAAAATTTATTAATAATATACTTTTTTTTATTATTATTATAAAAACAACGAATAATATATTACAAATTTCAACGTTTAAAATATTTTTTAAAATAAATAAAATAATTAATAATTTATTTTTTAATTTTAATATAATAAATAACAACGAATTTAATTTTATTATATATAAAAATTATAATAAATTAAAAGTTTTTAAAATCGATTATAAAAATGAATTTAATAATATTAAAATAAATAAATTTTATAAAAATTTAATTTAATTTAATTTTATAATTATAAGATTTTTTTTTTTTTTTAAATTAAATATATTTTATAAACGACGAAATTATATTTATTAAATTTATCGATATATTCGAAGTTAATATTATTTATTATTTTTATTAATTGATTAAAATTTTATTTTTCGATGTATTTAAATTATTTGTATTAAAAAAATTTATTTATTTTAATTTAATATATTTTTAAAACTTAAAACAATTTAAAACGTTTTAAAAAAAACATTAACGATTAATAGTGAAAAAAGTATACTTTGAAATAAAAAAAAATAATCGATATTAAACGAAGTAAAAAAAAGAAAAAAAATCGTTTAAAGTTTATTTATACGATAATATAAAAATAATATAAATATAAGATTTCAATAAAAAAAAAATAAAAAAAATTAATAATTTTAATAAAATAAAGATTTTTAATAAAAATTAAATTGTATTAAAAAAAAATTAATAATAATTTAATTTTATAAATAGTAATTAAAGAAAATTTGATCGTATTAATTCAAAATTAAAAAAAGAAATTAATACGATAATATTAATAATTTTTATAATATAAAAAAATTATATAATAATTCGATTAAAGAATTAAAAATCGTTTTTAGTAATAATATTAATCGTATAAAAATTTACTTTTTATAAAATAGAATTTCAAATTATTAAAGTTTTATAGTTTTTTCGAAATAATTGTAAAATCGAAATTAAATTAAATAATTTTATAAATAAATAATATTTAACGTTTATAAAAATTAAAATAATTAATACACTATTAAAATTTAAAATTAAAATAATAATAAATTTTTTATTTTTAAATTTAATAAAATCGTTAATTTTATTATATTATTTAAAATAATTTTTTTTTAAATTTTTAAAATAATTTTTAATTTTAATAATATAATTAATATAATTAATATCGATAATTTAATCGTTTTAAAAAAATTTCAAAAAAATAATAAAAAATATATTAAATTTATATAATATTTAATTAAAAACGAATTAATCGATAATTATAATAAAATAAATTTTAATTTCGTAAAAAAATTAAAAACGTATTTTCGATTTAAGAAATTTAAAAATTTAATAATCGATTTTATCGGCGATAAAAAAATAATTATAAACGATTTATTTTATTAAGAGAAAAAAATAAAAATTCGAGTAAAATTATTAATTATAATTTGAATTTCGAGAAAAATTTTTTATAGTATATAATTTAAAAAATAGAAAATTATATTCTAAATTTCGAATTTATTCGAGTATTGAAATTTTTTTAATTCGATATCAATAATTAAATAAATAATATTGTAATTAATTATATTTGTATTTGTATTTATTATAAAAAAAATTTGATTATAAAATTTTTAAAAAATTAAAAAATTAATTTTATTTATAAAAATTATTATTATTATCGATTTATTTTTTATTTATTATTTATTTTTTATTAAATTTTTTTTTAAAATAAAAAAATTTAATTTAATATTTAATTTTCGTATAATACGACTTTTTATAGTAATTATAAAAATCGATTAAATCGTAAAAATAAAAATTACTATTTTTATAAATTACGAATATCGATTTAAAATTATTTATAAATATATTTTATCGAATTTTTTCGATAAAATTTTTTAAAATTATCGAATTAAAATTAATTGTAAATTTTTCGATTTCGATTAATAAATTATTAATTTAAAAAAAAAATAATAATAAAAATATTAAATATCGATTTTAAATTATATAAAAAATGAATAATAAAATAAATTTCATAAAATACTATAATAAGATTAAAATCGATTAATTTATTATTAATTTGAAAAAGTAAATTCGTATATTTAAAAATTTTTTATAATTTGTAAAATAAATTAAAAAAAAATTTAATAATAAATTCAATTAATTTACTATTTTTTGTCAAAAATGAAACTTTTTCTACTTTTTTTATATATAAAAAAACTTCGCTTTTCTTATATATAATTAATAAAAAATATTTATTTTATATTTTTTAATAGATTATAAACTTAAATTTCGTACGAGACTATTTATTTATTTGAAAATCACTTATTCAATTACTTATTTCTTACAATTCGAAATTCTCTTTACTTTTTATTATTTATTTTTTTTTTTCTCATCTTTATTTTTATTCTTCGAACTTTCAATTGCTTTAATTGATTCTTTTCAATTGATTTCACATAAAATTCAAATCAATTAAATCTTATTTATTTACTATAAATATAATTAATCAAATTCAAATAAAAAATGACTATTTTTTAAATTTTTTTTTTTTTTTAAAATTTCAAAAAAACATAAAATACTTCGATAATTCAAACAATTTCAAATACTCGAAAACTATTTCTCGAAATAACTTAAAATATATATATATTTATTATAATTTTATTTGTAGTTTTTTTTGGTTTATTTCAAGTTTAAATTTTATATTATTTTTAATATTTTAAAATAATTCGAATACTTTTTTTTGTCAAAATGAGACTCTTTCCACTTCTCTTGTATATAAAAAAACTTCGCTCCTTTCACATATTATTAACAAAGAATGCTTATCTTATACTTTCTAACAGGTTATAAGCCCGGATTCTGCACGGGACTGCTCATCCATTTGAGAATCATTTATTCAACTACTCATTTTTTATAGTTCGAAGTTCTACTCACTCTTTATTATCCATTTCCTTTTCCTCTCACTTCTATCTCCATTCTTCGAACTCTCGACTACTTCAATTGATTCTCTTCAACTGATTTCACATGAAATCCAAACCAACTAAATCCTATCTACTTACTATAAGTATAACTAATCAAATTCAAACAGAAAACGACTACTCCTTGGATTCTCATTTTCTTTGAGAAGTCTAAAAGGACATAGAATACTTCAGCAGTTCAGACAACTTCAAACGCTCGAGAACCATTTCTCGAAGCAATCTAGAACATGTGTGTTTTCGCTATAGTCCTATGTGTAGTCTTTTCTTGTCTATTTTAAGTCTGAGTCTTACGTTACTTTTAGCATTTCAAAATAATTCGAATGCTTTTTCTATTCTACGAATATAAACTCTTTCAATCTTCAAATAAATTTGTTTTTTTCTCAGACAAATCTATTCTTCTTTTTTTCTAAGTTTAAAACGCTTTCGAACATCTATTAAACTCTAGATTAAAAAAAAAAAACTCGACGTTAATAGATTTTCTAAAATTGAAACAAATCGTAAACACGTTTTAATTTAAATTATTTCAATTTTATTTCACAAAAAAAATTTTTTTATCGATCAAATAATTCGATCGAATTTCAAGTTAAATTCTTTTTATTTTTATTTTAAAATGTTTCTTAATAAAAAAAAATTATTATTTAAATTTTAAATAATTTTTTTTTCGTTTTTATTTATTTTTTATCGCGTTTTTTTATTAATTGAAAAAAGTTTTTTAAATTTTAATAGTAATATTCGATTATATTAATCGAGAATATTTTTATAAATACTATTACAATAATTAAATTTTTTTCTTCTATATATAATACGAAACGCTAAAAATAATTATAAACGAATTTTAATTCAAATTAAAAAAAATATCAAAAATTCGAACGAATTAAACGAATTAAACGAATTAAATAAATTAAATAAAAAAAACGAAATAAATAAAAAAAATATAAAATCGATAAAGTACTATATACTATATTTTTCGATTATATTTTTTATAAAAAAAAAAAATTTTTAATTCGAATAATCGTAATTTTAATATCGTTTTTTTTAATAAAATTTTAATTAATAATTTTATTATTTTAAAAATATTATTTAAAATACGTTTGATATTTTTATTAATATTTTCAATAAAATTTACAATTTAATATTAATTATAAATAGTAATAATAATATTTTTTCGTTTACAAATATCGATTTTTAAAAAAAATTATATATTTTTTTTAAATTCTACGAATATTTTCGATTTTATAATATATAAACTATTTTTAAACGTCGAAATAATTATTCGTGATTTTTAATTATTCGTTAATCGAATTTTTTTAATTTTAAATTTTTTTTTTTCGTAGAATTTATTACTATTAATAAAAAAACGAATTCAATTAATTGTAAATCGATTTAAAAAAAAATTTTTAAATAATTAAAAAATTTTTATTGACGTTTTTATTTTATATTTATAATAAATTCTAAAAAAAAATTTAATATTATATTTTATTTTTTAAATTAAAATCACGTTTATTAATATACGCGATTCATATTATTATATTCGATTTTAAATAATAATTAAAAAAAATTAAAATATTTATAAAAAGTTTTTTTTTTAATTTTATTTTAATTTTTAAAAACGAAAAAAATTAAATTAATTTTTATTGTAAAATCGATAAATTTTTTACTATAAACAATTTTAATTACATTATATAATAATTATTTAAATCGTATTTCGCCACGAAATTTAAATTCAAAAACGATATAATCGATATAAAAAAGTTCGTCTATAAAAAAAAATACGATAAATAGTTTTTATTTAAAGTAATATATAATAAAAAAAATGCTTATTTAAAAAAAAAATAATATTAAAATTATTTCACTATCAAAAATTGATATAAATACAATAATTAAAAAAAAAATAAAGAATTTTAATTGAATTTATTAAATATTAAATATTTTTGATTTAAAATAATTTATTGAAACAAGAAAATTAATCGATTTTATTACGCGTTTTTATATTTTTATTTTAATTAAATATAAAAATATTATCGATTTTTCGAATCAATTTTTTTTTAAATTAATAACGAATTAAAATTTTTTTATAAAATAGTAATTTTTATATTCGTTTAATTGATTTTACGATTTTTTTAAATATTAAATTTATATATAAAATTTTTATTACGATATTTTAATAGATTTATAATTTTATTTAAACGTTCGATAATTTTATAATCGAATAAAATATAATAATTTAAAAAGTATTCAATAAAAAATAATAATAAAATTTGTTTATTATTAAAATTAAAATCGTTTTTATAATTAATAATCGTTTATTAAGTATTCGAAATTTTTATAATTATTATAAAAAATTATATTATATTGAAATTAAATATTTTATTAAATATTTTTATTTTAAAAAAAGTTTTAATATTAAAAAAAAAAAAAAACAATAAACGAAAATCAAATAATATAAAAAATTTATTTTTAAAAAAATTAAAATTTTCGATTAAATATATATCGTTTTTTATTTTATTTATAGAATTTATTAATAATATTAAATATCGATATATTTCGTTTAAATATAAAATTAAAGATTTTTTGTAAATACGATAATATTTTAATTATTTTTATAGATAATAATAATATTTGTATTTAAATCGCTAAAATTGATTTATTTAAAGAAATTTTAAAATTAAATAGTTTTTTTAATTGTATTTATTTGTTTAATATATTCGATTTTATAAAATAAAAAAAAGATCGTAAATTAATATTTAATAAATTAATTAATAATTATTGATTTTATATTAAAAACGTAATCGAATATTAATTGTTTAATATTACGATTATTAATTTAATTAAAATCGATATAATTTTCAAGTAATTAAATTGATTTTTAAAAAACTAAATTTATATTAAATATATTTTAAATATATTAAAAGATTTTTTTTTATTATTTTTATATATATTTTAATCGAATTCGAAACGAATTAATTAATGATTAAAACAATATAAATAAAATCGAATCGTGTATTAAGTATAATATATATATAAAAATCGATAATAAATTAATATATTTATTAAAAAAAAAAGAAACCCAATAGTCTCTTTTAATCAAAATTAAATAAAGTATTGATTTTATTAAAATATTGATCGTAAAATAAATCGATATATTATTATTTTCGAGAATTTTTCGAAAATAAATTATTTGTAAAAAATAAAAAAAAACAATAAAAATAATTTTAAATAATTTTTAAATTTAAATAGAAATAATATAAATTGAAATCGAATATATAAAAATAAAAATTAAATTTTTTTTAATAGTATTAATATTTTTTTGTAAATTATTAGTAATAAAAAAATCGTTAATATAAATAGTAATAATCGTATTTTTTTAATAGAAAATAAAAATATTAATATTAAAAAATTTAAAATTTTGTTTTAAAAAAAAATTAATAAAAAAATTATATTATATACGAAATAATTATTTGAGATTATATAAAATTTTATTTAGTTTAATAATTTTTAAAATACTATATTGAGTAAATAAATCGATATAAATTTTAATATTAATTTTTTTATAAATTTTTTTTTTTTTATATTTATTTGATTAATTTTTTAATTATAAATAATAATAAAAATAAAAATAATTTTATAGTTTATTAATTTTATTATTAAAATAAAAATTTTATAAAAATCGATTTTTTTTATTATTATTTAAAATCGCGAATTATTTATTATATTTTATATCATATTTTTTTTTTTATAATATTATATTTAATTTAAAATATTTATTTTCTTATAAATAATTTATAATTATTCGAATATTTTATTTTTATTTACGTTTTATTTTTTATTAAAAAATATATATATTTTTTTTATATTGTCGTTTTTTATTATTTTTATTGTAAATAATTTATAATTTATTTAAATATTTGAAATTTGAAAAATTTATTCGAATTCGTATAATTAAAAAATAATAATAAAAAGTATTTATTGTAAAATACGAAAAAAAAAAAAAAAAAAAA
>MU119849.1:0-15919 GCA_014904845.1 Acephala macrosclerotiorum | reverse complement strand
AAATTACTTTTTTTTTATTTTTTTTTAATAAGTATTTTTTTTAGTTTTCTATATTGTTTTTATTGTTTTTTTTTTTTTTAATTTATTTTTTTATTCGAATTTTAAAATAATTCGTATTTAGAAATTTTTTCAAAGTTTTATTAAATATTGATTTTGTTATAATATTCGTTAAATTATTTTAATCGTTGATTTATTGAATTTTTTGTAGTTTTCAATATTTATACGATTAATAAAGAATTATAATATTGATTATAAAACGCTTTTTTTTAGTAGTTTCTAATTTGATTAAATACTCGTATAATGAATATAAATTTGTATAAACGATTATTGAGATTTTAAAAAAATCGAATTATTAAATAATTATATTAATAATAAATTCGATTGCGATTACTATATCGATTTTTTTTATTATATTATATATCTCAGAAATTAAAACGCTTTTAGTAATGCGTTTATTTTTAATAGAATTGTAATAAATAAAATTTCTTTTGATTTCAAATTTTTCATTGTTCAATTGACGTTTATTTGTTAAAATAATTTTATATTTAATTTGAAAATTAAAATTTTTATTATTTGCAAATGAACTATCAATAAAAACGAAAAATTTCGTCGTAAATAAATCAAAAGTAATATATTTGAGTCTTCGATTCAAATTTTTAATTTATTATTTTAATTTTTTATTCAATATAATAATTTTTTTTTTCATTGAATTTTAGTATTAAATAATAATAAACAAATCGAAAATTGTTTTAAATTGACAAATTATAGTAATATAAATTTTTTTAATTTATTGTTTTTAATATTTAATTTGAAAATTAAATAATTTAATATTTACTAGTTTAATTTTTTTGTTTTAATTTTTTTGTTGTAATTGAATCGTATTTTCGAATTAAATTAAAACGCATTTATTAAAAATTAATAATATTTCTAGTATTAAAACTTTTTTAAATTTGATTAAAAATTTAATTTTATTGAATTCGTTTTTCTCGAAAATAAAAAATTCTTTTTTTACTAATATAAACGTATTATCGATTTGTATTTTAATAATATCGAAAAAATTTTTAATAATTGTAATTAGAAAATAAAAATCGTATATCGATATAATTATAAATAGTTTCTTTTTATAATATTTGTAATACGTAATTTATTAGTATATTTTTATTTTCGCAATTCTATATAAAAGTTTCAAAATAATTATAATTGTATTTAATAAATGTAAATAACGAATTTTTTTTAATAAATGTACTAATATAAATCGTTGAAAATTTGTTGTAAATTAAATATAAATTTAAATAATATTACGAAATTACATTTTAATTTTCTTATTTAGAAATTGAATTAAAAAAAGTATTAAAACGATAACTAGTTATTGATTAATTCTTTGTATTGTTGAAAATTATATAAAAATCAATTTTTTTTTTTATTATTATATTTTTAAATTATTAATCTCGATTTCTCGTAAAAAATATTAATAATTTTACTTTTGATTTCGTTAATTAATCTCAAATTGAAAATTCGAATTCTAATATATTTATTAGAATCGTATTAAACGAAACTAAAAACTCTTTTTATAATCAAATTATTAATTTCTTTTTTTTAAAATACTTCGAATAATTATTCAAAAATTGTAATTATATTTTTTTTTCGTAGTTTTAACGATAATTATATATCGCTTTTTTTTTTACTTATTATAAAAACTATAGAAATTTTAGTTTTTTCAATAATAATAATAAAAAATTAATCGTTGAAATTTTTGTAATTTTTTTTATCGTTTTTAATAAAATTATAATATTTATTTTATTTAAATTTTTTATTATATACGTTTTTGTTTCGTAATTTTTTTAAGCGTTTTCAATTACATTTTTTAATTAGTTTTTTATTTATTTCGTTCGATTAAAAAAATCAAAAAATTTCTTTTTAATTTTTTTAATTATTTTTTTAATCGCTAATTCGATTATAAACTTTTAGTACTTTTTTTTTCGTATAATAAAATTTAATAATCGTTGAATAAAAATTAATTAATCTATAAAATATATCGATTATACATATTTTTTTATTAATTATTAATAGTTTATATAATTTTTTTTATTCGCTTTTTTTATATTAAACGCGTACTTTAAACAAAATTAATAAATCTAATATAAATTTAGTATTTAAATTATTTTTTATTGAAAACGTATTATTAATTTAATATTAAATATATAAACGACGTATTTTTTTAATAATTACTCGAATTATTTTAATTTTTTTAATAATTGATAATAATAATATATCGTTACTAGTTATTTTAAAATATATTTCAAAAACTAATAATATAAATACAATATTATTCAATTTTATCGAATTATTAATAATTTTGATTATTATTTGTAAAATCATATTTTTATCAATTTATTTTTCGATTAATTCGTCGTAAATAATCTCGTAAATTCAATATAATAAAATATAGTATTTTTTTACTTTTTTTATACTATTATAAATTTCAATGAGTACTTTTTTGATTTTAATTATTATTGTTTTAGCGTTTTATTAAAACTCTATAAACGAAAAATTCTTTTCAATATTATAAACGATATAATTCAATAATTTTTAATATATATCGATTTAATATATATATAATGTATTTTATATTATTTTCGCAAATATATTCTTTATAAATTTAATAATTTGAAATACTATAAACGAGTTTATTATTTGCAAAATTAATTTCTTATTTAAATATAAAATATCAATAATAATCGAATAATTGAATTTATAATCATTTTATAAAATAAATTTAAATTTTTCAAATAATTATTTATATATTTAATAGTAATAACAATACTTAATAAAATACTAAATATATTTAATATTTATATTATAATTAACTCGTTAAAATTTTTTTATAAAACGTTGTATCGATAAATAATCAAAACGTCTATATAATTAACGTAATTTTATATTAATAAAATGATTTTAAATTAGATTTTTTTCTAATTAATACAATAGTATTTATAAATAGTTTTATTTTTTTATAATAAAAACAATTTTATTTCTTTGAATCAAAATATTCTTTAAATTATCGAATTTTATATTTATAATATTTATATTTTAAATATAAAATAAAAAAAGTATATTTATAGAAACAATATAAAAAGTAATAATATCTAATAAAATATCGATTCGAATAATTTTTTACAATAAAATAGTGTTTTTATTAAAGCGAATCTTATAAACTTCGATTGTAAATACATTTAATTGAACGTTAATATCAAATTTTCGTAGTACTATAAATTGCAATTAATTAGTAATTGATACTTTGACGATTTTATTATTCGATATAATCTTTTAAAAAACTTTTAAAAAGTATCGATTTTTGAAAATAAAAAATAAATATTAATTCGATTCAAGTAATTTAAATTGTAATAATAAAATATTGAATATATTTTCTCTCGTAATAATATAACGAGTAATGTAAAAAAGCAAAAAATGCTCGATTGATTTCTTAAAATTACAAAATGTCAAATCTCTTATATCCAGGACTAGATCACGTGTCAAACTAGTCTAATGCGGATCGACAATATTATTACTCAATTCTATTATAGTAAATTGATCATTTAAAATAATTACTGTTTGCGTACTATCGATTTCTTTAAATTCGATAAAATAATTCTTATTCTCGTTCTTTATTTCTATATTTATTAGCAATTGATCAATTTTTATTATTTGATTATTTTTTGATAGACTTTTTATTTTCTCGATTTTAGCGAGAAAATTCTAATAATAAATTATTGTAATATCTCGATCTATCGTATATTGGATTTACTATTGAAATTTTATATATATTTATTGTCGTTTTTTTTATCGTATATTTTATTGATTAATATTTCGATTTACTATAAATATAATATTTTTTTTAGTATAATTCTTTTTGAAATTTATAATTTCTACGATATTTATCTCGAAAGTTTTTTCGATTTTAATATTTTCGATTTTGTACTCGATCGCGTTTTTTGTTTCGTTTTTTATAAATACGATCGATTTAATTTTAATCGAGTTCGTTTTTTTTTTGATCTTAAAAAATAGAATTTAAATTATACTATTGTATTTCACGTGATCACATTACAGTATTTACTATTGATCGTAATTCAATATAAATACTCTCAAAAATATTAACGAACTTATAAAAAATAAAATTACACTTTTCAATATTTCAATAAACACTAATAATTTGATTTCGCAAACTATATTTCGTTTAATATTCTAATAATAAATTTAATTGAATTTTTTGAAATTAATCGAAAAATATTTATAAATATTTTAATTTAATTTTTATTAAATTAATCGTAATAATTTTTATTAAAATTATTTCTCTTTATAAAAATATATATAATTAACGATTTTTTTTAATCTCAAAATAAATTTTTATTATTATTACTAATATAATAAAATCGAAATTTTTTTCTAAAAATTTATTGAAATAAAATGCGTTTATACGTTCTATAAAAGTAATAAAAAATATTTTATCGTATTAATTTTAAAATAATTCGATTTTATTACAATAATTATAAAAAATCGATAATTTGTAATTAAAAATATCGTATAATTTTTTATTATATTTTTTATTATTAATATAAATTTTTATTAAATTTATAAGTAATTTAATAGAAATACTCTATAAATTGTTATATTAATTCGATTACTATTAAAAAAATTATTAATAAATATATTAAATATTTTGTATTATATTAAATAAATTTGTATTTATAAAAAAAATTACAATAAAAAAAATATAAAAAGTATTCGTAAAAATAATCGTATTCGTAATAAAAAAATTTGTATTAGTAATTGAAATCGTAAAAATAATTATATTTTAATTATTGAATATTAATATTAAAATATTTTGATTTATTAATTGAATTAATCGATTTTATTAAAAAAAAAAATTTTTATTTTTTAATTAATTGACGATTTCTATTTGTATTTATTTATAAAACTTTTTTTATTAAAAAATTTTTTTCAAATTATTAATAATAAATTTTCTATTTTTCGATATTTAAATTTTATAAATACGTAAAAAATCTCGTAAACAACGTATAAAATTTTAATATATTAAACGTAAAATTTTTTACGAGTAATTTTTAAAATTCTTTTAAAAGTATTTCTATAAATTGTAATTAAAATTTTTTTTTTTTATATATTTTAAAATAATAAAAAATATATTTATTTAATATTATTTTATTAAAATTTTTATTATTTATAAAATCGAAATTTATTTTTTATTTGATTTTATTATAAAAAAATTTGATTTTAAATAAATTTTTTATTTTAAAAAATAATTATATAATAAATAATAAAAAAATTAAAATTTTTAATTCGAATTCAAATAAATATTATTATTAATATTTATACGTTTTTAATTAAATAACGAGTAAAAACGTAAAATTTTTTTTGAAAATTCGTTTTTAATATAAATTCAAATAAATTAATACAAATTTAAAATCGTTTTTACGTTTTTTTATTCGTTTTTCGTAAATATTATTATTTTATATAATAAACGTAAATTTGAAAAATAAATACAAATTTAAAATCGCTCGCGTATTATTTTTTTTAAGTTTTTAATAATCTCAATACTTTTAACGCGTTTTTATAAAAGAATTCTTATAAATTTTCGTTTTTTCGAAAATATATTAATTATTTTAAATATTTTTTTATAAAAAACAAATTATTTAAAAATATTTTTTTTTTTTATAAATTAATTTTTTTTAAATAAAAATCTAATTATTTCGTAATTAATTGAACAATTATTAATTAGTATTAGTATTATTAAAAATATTTATTATTAGTAATAAATTAAAAACGAAATAAATAAATTAAATAATTTATTAATTAATTGTTTTATTTTAAATCTAATAAATACACAAAAATTGAAAAATATAATCTCAATTTTAGTGCAAACGGCGCTAGTCCCGATCTGGCCTAGTGCCGCACGTGACTATTAAACTAATATTGTACTTATACTAGTAGTTCTTTTTTTGTAATAAGAATTAATTCAATTCAATTATTTAAAAAACGCTATTATTTTTTTTTTTTACTATAATTCGTTAATACGTAAAACTCGCTAATATTTCAATGCAAAAATCATGTGATTAAACTTTGAAAACAACGCTAATAAACTAATATTATTCTCGAAGTTCATCGAGAATTATAAGCGCCGAAATTGAAATAATTTTTCTTTTTTTAATTTTATAAATCAAATAATTACAAAATTCGAAATATAATACAAAAATTATTTTTTTTTTATTTTTTTTTTTAATAAATATTCTTTTTAATTCTTTACACTATTTTTATTGTTTTTTTTTTTTTTTATTTATTTTTTTATTCGAATTTTAAAGTAATTCGTATTTAAAAACTTTTTCAAAGTTTTATTAAATATTGATTTTATTATAATATTCGTTAAATTATTTTGATTATTGATTTATTGAATTTTTTACAGTTTTTTGCGTTTATACAATTAATAAAAAACTATAATATCAATTATAAAACGCTTTTTTTTAATCGTTTTTAATTTGATTAAATACTCGTATAATAAATATAAGTCTATATAAACAATTATCGAAATTTTAAAGAAATCGAATTATTAAATAATTATATTAATAATAAATTCGATTATAATTATTATATTGATTTTTCTTATTATATTATATATTTTAAAAATTAGAATACTTTTAATAATACGTTTGCTTTTAATAGAATTGTAATAAATAAAAAAAATTTTAATCTCGAATTTTTTATTATTTAATTAACGTTTATTTATTAGAATAATTTTATATTCAATTTAAAAATTAAAATTTTTATTGTTTACAAATAAACTATCGATAAAAACGAAGAATTTCACTATAAATAAATCGAAAGCAATATATTTAAATTTTCGATTTAAATTTTTAATTTGTTATTTTAATTTTTTATTTAATATAATAATTTTTTTCTTCGTTGAATTTTAATATTGAATAATAATAAATAAATCGAAAATTGTTTCAAATTAATAAATTGTAATAATATAAATTTTTTTAATTTATTGTTTTCAATATTTAATTTAAAAATTAAATAATTTAATATTTATTAATTTAATTTTTTTATTTTAATTTTTTTATTTTAATTTTTTTATTTTAATTTTTTTATTATAATTGAATTATATTTTCGAATTAAATTAAAATGCATTTATTGAAAATTAATAATATTTTTAGTATTAAAATTTTTTTAAATTTGATTAAAAATTTAATTTTATTGAATTCGTTTTTCTCG
This sequence comes from Acephala macrosclerotiorum, assembly GCA_014904845.1. NCBI lineage: Eukaryota > Fungi > Ascomycota > Leotiomycetes > Helotiales > Mollisiaceae > Acephala > Acephala macrosclerotiorum. The sequence goes on along the minus strand of MU119849.1, from coordinate 8,635 downwards.
AGAGTAAAAAATTCTTTTTTTACTAGTATAAACGTATTGTCGATTTGCATTTCAATAATATTAAAAAGTTTTTTAATAATTGTAATTAGAAAATAAAAATCGTATATCGATATAATTATAAATAGTTTTTTTTTATAATGTTTGTAATACGTAATTTATTAATATATTTTTACTTTCGCAATTTTATATAAAGACTTTAAAATAATTATAATCGTATTTAATAAATATAAATAATAAATTTTTTTCGATAAACGTATTAATATAAATCGTTAAAAGTTTATCGTAAACTAAATATAAATTTAAATAATATTACGAAATTACATTTTAATTTTCTTGTTTAAAAATTGAATTAAAAAAAGTATTAAAATAATAATTAATCGTTGATTAATTTTTTGTATTATTAAAAATTGCGTGAAAAAATTTTTTTTTTTTTCGTTATTATATTTTTAAATTACTAATTTCGATTTCTCGTAAAAAATATTAATAATTTTACTTTTGATCTTATTAATTAATCTTAAATTGAAAATTCGAATTTTAATATACTTATTAAAATCGTATTAAACGAAATTAAAAAAATTTTTTATAATTAAATTATCGATTTTCTTTTTTTAAAACGTTTTAAATAATTGTTTAAAAATTGTAATTATATTTTTTTTTTATAGTTTTAATAATAATTTTATATCGTTTTTTTTTTATTTATTATAAAAACTATAAAAATTTTAATTTTTTTAACGATAATAATAAAAAATTAATCGTTGAAATTTTTGTAATTTTTTTTGTCGTTCTCGATAAAATTATAATATTTATTTTGTTTAAATTTTTTATTGTATATATTTTTATTTTGTGATTTTTTTAAGCGTTTTTAATTACGTTTTTTGATTAATTTTTCGTTTATTTCACTTGATTAAAAAAATTAAAAAATATTTTTTTAATTTTTTTAATTATTTTTTTGATTATTAATTCGATTATAAATTTTTAGTATTTTTTTTTTCGTATAATAAAATTTGATAATCGTTAAATGAAAATTAATCAATCTATAAAATATATCGATTATATATATTTTTTTATTAATTACTAATAATTTGTATAGTTTTTTCTATTCGCTTTTTTTATATAAAACGCGTATTTTAAATAGAATTAATAAATCTAATATAAACTTCGTATTTGAATCGTTTTTTATTGAAAGCGTATTATTAATTTGATATTAAATATATAAATAGTATACTTTTTAATAATTATTCGAATTGTTTTAATTTTTTTAATAATTGATAATAATAACGCGTTATTATTAGTTATTCTAAAGTATATTTCAAAGATTAATAACGTAAATATAATATCGTTCGATTTTATCGAATTATTAACAATTTTAATTATTATTTGTAAAATTATATTTTTATTAATTTGTTTCTCGATTAATTTATTGTAAATAATCTCGTAAATTTAATATAATAAAATGTAATATTTTTTTACTTTTTTTATATTATTATAAATTTTAATAAGTATTTTTTTGATTTCAATTACTATTATTTTAACGTTTTATCGAAATTCTATAAACGAGAAATTTTTTTTAATATTATAAATAATATAATTCGATAATTTTTAATATATATCGATTTAATATATACGTAATATATTTTATACTATTTTCACAAATATATTTTTTATGAATTTAATAATTTGAAATACTATAAACGAATTTACTATTTGTAAAATTAGTTTTTTATTTAAATATAAAACGTCGACAATAATCGAATAATTGAATTTATAATTATTTTACAAAGTAAATTTAAATTTTTCAAATAATTGTTTATACATTTGATAGTAATAACAATACTTAATAAAATATTAAATATATTTAATATTTATATTATAATTAACTCGTTAAAAAATTCTTACAAAACGTCGTACTAATAAATAATTAAAACGTTTATATAATTAGTATAATTCTATATCGATAAAATGATTTCAAATTAAATTTTTTTTGATTAATATAATAATATCTATAAATAATTTTATTTTTTTATAATAAAAACGATTTTATTTCTTTGAATCAAAATATTCTTTAAATTATCGAGTTTTATATTTATAGTATTTATATTTTGAATATAAAATAAAAAAAATATATTTATAAAAACAATATAAAAAATAATAATATTTAATAAAATATTAATTCGAATAATTTTTTATAATAAAATAATACTTTTACTAAAATGAATCTTATGAATTTCGATTGTAAATACATTCAATTAAACGTTAATATCAAGTTTTCGTAGTACTATAAATTGCGATTAATTAATAATTAATATTTTAACGATTTTATTATTTGATATAATTTCTTGAAAAACTTTTAAAAAATATCGATTTTCGAAAATAAAAAATAAACATTAATTTGATTCGAGTAATTCAAATTATAATAAAAAAATATTAAATATATTTTCTTTTGTAATAATATAACGAATAAATTAATTATTTAAAATAATTATTGTTTATATATTATCGATCTTTTTAAATTCAATAAAATAATTCTTATTCTCGTTTTCTATTTTTATATTTATTAATAATTGATCAATTTTTATTATTTGATTATTTTTCAATAAATTTTTTATTTTTTCGATTTTAATAAAAAAATTCTAATAATAAATTATTATAATATTTCGATTTATCGTATATTGAATTTATTATTAAAACTTTGTATATATTTATTATCGCTTTTTTATCGTATATTTTATTGATTAATATTTCGATTTACTACAAATATAGTATTTTTTCTAGTATAATTTTTCTTAAAATTTATAATTTCTACGATATTTATTTCAAAAGTTTTTTCGATCTCGATATTCTCGATTTTATATTCGATTGCATTTTTTATTTCGTTTTCTATAAATACAATCGATTCAATTTTAATCGAATTCGTTTTTTTTTTGATTTTAAAAAATAAAATTTAAATTATACTATTGTATTTCACGTGATCGCGTTACAATATTTACTATTGATCGCAATTTAATATAAACGCTTTTAAAAATATTAATGAATTTATAAAAAGTAAAATTGCACTTTTTAATATTTCGATAAATATTAATAATTTGATTTCGCAGATTATATTTCGTTTAATATTTCAATAATAAATTTAATTAAATCTTTTGAAATTAATTGAAAAATATTTGTAAATATTTTAATTTAGTTTTTATTAAAATTGTTTCTCTCTATAAAAATATATATAATTAGCGATTTTTTTTAATCTCGAAATAAATTTTTATTATTATTACTAGTATAATAAAATCGAAACTTTTTTTTAAAAATCTATCGAAATAAAATGCGTTTACACGTTTTATAAAATTAATAGAAAATATTTTATCGTATTAATTTTAAAATAATTTGATTTTATTATAATAATTATAAAAAATTAATAATTTGCAATTAAAAATATTATATAATTTTTTATTATATTTTTTATTATCAATATAAATCTTTATTAAATTCGTAAACAATTTAATAAAATACTCTATAAATTATTATATTAATTCGATTATTATTAAAAAAATTACTAATAAATATATTAAATATTTTGTATTATATTAAATAAATTCGTATTTGTAAAAAGAATTATAATAAAAGAAATATAAAAAGTATTCGTAGAAATAATCGTATTCGTAGTAAAAAAATTCGTATTAATAATTGAAATCGTAAAAATAATCACACTTTAATTATTAAATATTAATATTAAAATACTTTGATTTATTAATTGAATTAATCGATTTTATTAAGAAAAAAAATCTCTATTTTTCAATTAATTAACGATTTCTATTTGTATTTATTTATAAAACTCTTTTTATTAAAAAATATTTTTCAAATTATTAATAATAAATTTTTTATTTTTCGATATTCAAATTTTGTAAATACGTAAAAAATCTCGTAAACGACGTATAAAATCTTTGTGTATTAAACGTAAAATCTTTTATAAGCAATTCTTAAAATCTTTTTAAAAGTATTTTTATAAATTGTAATTAAAGTATTTTTTCTTTTTATATATTTTAAAACAATAAAAAATATATTTATTTAATATTATTTTATTGAAATTTTTATCGTTCGTAAAATCGAAATTTTTTTTTTATTTGTTTTTATTATAAAAAAATTTAATTTTAAATAAATTCGCTATTTTAAAAAATAATTATATAATAAATAATAAAAAAATTAAAAATTTTAATTTAAATTCGAATAAATATTATTATTAATATTTATACGTTTTTAATCAAATAATAAATAAAAACGTAAAACTTTTTTTAAAAATTCGTTTTTAATATAAATTCGAGTAAATTAATACAAATTTAAAATCGCTTTCGCGTTTTTTTATTCGTTTTTTGTAAACGTTATTATTCTACGTAATAAATATAAATTTAAAAAATAAATATAAATTTAAAATCGCTCTCGTATTATTTTCTTTAAATTTTTAATAGTTTCAATATTTTCAATACGTTTCTATAAAAAAATCCTTATAAATTCTCGTTTTTTTAAAAATATATTAATTATTTTAAATATTTTTTTACAAAAAACAAATTATTTAAAAAATTTTTTTTTGTTATAAATTAATTTCTTTTAAATAAAAATTTAATTATTTCGTAATTAATTAAACAATTATTAATTAATATTAATATTATTAAAAATACTTATTATTAATAATAAATTAAAAACGAAATAAACAAATAAATTGAATAATTCATTAATTGATTATTAATTTTAAATTTAATAAAAACACAAAAATTGAAAAATATAATCTCAATTCTAGCGCAAGCGGCGCTAGTCCCGATTTGGCCTAGTGCTGCACGTGACTACTAAACTAATATTGTATTTACATTTATATTATACGTATAATTAATTATCGAATATATATTATTTAATCGAAATTCGCAAATTAATCGAAATAAAATAATATTAAATTACGATAAAATAATAATAGTTTTATATTTTTTTAATATAAATATAAATATATTATAATATTTCTTATTATTAATAATAGATTTTTTAAATTTAATTAATATAAAAATCGAAATGAAAAAAAAAAACGAATTAAAAAACTTGAAAAATTTAAAAAATTTAAAAAAATAAAAATTTTTATATAAAAAAACTAATAATAATAATAATATTATTATTATTATCGTTATTATTAATTAATAAAATTAATTAAAAAAATAAAATATTAATATTAATAATTTTTTAAGATTTAACGTTTTAAATATTTATATTATTAATAATAATAATCGATTATTTTTTAAATTTATTCGTAAAAATCGAAAAAAAAAATTTAATATATTTTTTAATTATTAAAAATTCGTAAAAACAAAAAATAAAACGTAATTTTTTTAAATTTATTATATTTAAATTTATAATTATTAAATTATTACTCGCATTTTTTAAATATATTAACGTTTTTTTACAATCGATAAATCGAAAAAATATTTTTATAAATAATATATTATAAATTTTATTTTTCTCAATAATAATTATATTAATAATTTTAATAATTTTACGAAACGTAAAACGTTTTATATAAAATATTTACTCGAGTTTTTAATATATATATTTACTATAAAATTTATTAATAAAACTTTCAATAAATTATTAAAATATTTAAATTCGAAAAAAAAAATTTAATTATAATATTTAAAAATTTTATTAAAAATTTTAATTAAATTAAATCGAGTTTATTAAAATGTAATACGTAATTTTTTAATTTTATTTAAAATTATATACTATTTTAAAAAATTTTAAAATAATATTATTTTTATTTTTTTTTTTATTTAATTAAAACTTTTTTTATTATATTTTTAATTTTTATAAATTATTGAAATCGCGTTATACAATTTATATAAACGTATTATAATTATTTTTATTTTATTTTTTATACGTGAAATTCGTATTTTCGAAATTTAATAAAATATTTTTTTAAAATATAATAATAATATCGTAAAAATTTCAAAAATAAAAATAAAAATTATATAATTTGTACGTAAAAATATAACGTAATAAATTAATCGAATTTTAAAAATAAAAAACGCGTAAATTTAAAAAAAAAAAAAATTTATTAATAAAATCGAAAAAAATTATAAGTTTTTATATTTGTAAAAAAATTGTATAAAAAAAATAAATAAATATTTTTACGTTTTAAATAATTAAAAATCGCGAGATTTATTTATTTTATTTATTTAATTTTCAAAAAATTATATATATATTTTTTTTTTTTAATTTTATTAAATTTAAAAATACAAATTATAATTTTAATTTTTTTTTTAATTTTTTAAATATTTTATTTATTATTAAATTTTTTAATTATTTTTTTTTTATATTTATATTTTTATTATTATTAAAATCAATAAATTTAATAATATTTTCATTTTTATTATTATTTAAAAAATTTTAATATTTATTTTTTTAATGAATTTTTTTAAACGATTTTTAGTATATAATTTTCAAATTATTATTTTATTTATTTTTTTGAGTAAATAATTTTTTTTTAATTAATTTATTTAATAAATTTAATATAAATTTAATTATTTATATAATAATTTAATATTTTTAAATATATTTTAATTAATAAATTTAATATTATATATTAAAACGAAATTTTTTTCTCGAATTAATTTTTTTTATATTTAATAATAAATATCGAAATATATTTAATTTTATTTATAATTATATTTTTTTTTCAATTTCGATTTTTTTATATTCTCGTTTTATATTTTAATTTGTTTAATTCTCAATTTAAAAAATTTTATTCGATTACATATTTTATTTTAATCGAAAAATTTTCAAATAAAAAATCGAATTTTAATAAATAAAACAATTTTTTTACTATAAATTATATAAAATAATATATATTTAATTAATTTATAAATAATCGTTCGATTTGTAAAAAAAACAATTAATAAATATTTTAATTAATTTTTTTTACTTTTTTTCGTTAAAATAATTAATATAATAATAATAAATTAATATTTTTATTTAATTATTTTATTTATTTTCGAATTATATACGAAAATAATAATTCGTTTAATTTTGAATTTATTTAATTTTTTAATAATAATTTCTTTAAATTCAAATTCTTCGTTCAATTTTATATAATCGAAAACGTCGTATTTACAAATAATATTATTATAAATAAATTTAATAATTTTTTTAAAAATCGAATTTTTTATTAATTTAATTTTAATTTAATTAAAAAAATTATTTCGTATTATAATTAAACTATCGAATATTTTATATTATAAAAATTTAATTACATTTATTTTAATATAATAAAATAACGAAATTACTTTTTAAAAATATAAAAAATTTTTGTATTTATTTTTATTTTTATATTAATAATCGTTATAATTTACTATAAAATCTCGAACGTTTTTATAGTATTTTTTTTAATAATATCGATTAATTATTCGATAATAAATATTTTCTTTTTTAATATATTTAAACTTATTATATAACTTAATTATAATTATTATATATTGTTTTAAATTATTTAAAATAAATCGAAATAAATAAAATTTAATAGTATTTTTTTATAGCATTTTATTTCGAACGTTATAATTAACAAATTCTCGAATTAATTTACGAAATTTTATTTTCGAAAATTATTTTAATCGTTTTAAAATTATTAAATATTAAATAATATTTTAAAAATAATTCGAATAATTATTATTAAAAAAAAAAATAATATTATTATTGTTATTATTATTCAATAATTTATTAATCTTAAAAAAAATAATTAATACAATATATATATAAAATATAATTGATATTGAAAATTAAAAATTAAAAATATTAAATTTAAAAAAATTATTTCAAATTTAATTTAATAATTCAAATAAATATTTTCGTTTTACGTATTTATTTTTAATTATAAACGATCCATTTTTAATTTTTCGATTAATTTTACGTTTTTTAATCGAAATTAAAATTATTTTAATATAATTAAATTCGATTATAATAAACTTATTAATATTTTTTTTTTTTTTAAATTATCGTTTTTTATTTACAATTTTTTAAATAATTCGTTTATAATAATATAAATACTTTTTTTAATATATTTAATTTCGAAATCGAATAATTGTATTTAAACGAATTAATAAATAATTAAAATATTAAAAAAATTTATTATTATTTGATTTAATTAAACGACGAACGTATTAACGTTCGTTTTAAAAATAAAATAAATATTATATAATTAAAATTGTAATTTACAAATTTTTTTTAAAAGTTTTCAATATTTTCTTTTTATCGTATTATAATTTCATTTAATAATATTTTAAAATTTTAATTCGTATCGAATTAATTGTTTTCGTTTTTTATTATTATATTAATTAAATATTTTTTTATATTTTTATTAATTAATATCAATATTTAAAATAATTATTTTTTATTTATTAATAAAATTATAATAAATTTTATAAAATACTAAAATCGTCGTAAATTTATTTTACAAAAATATTATAATAATTTTTTTTTTTTTTTTTATTCGAAAAACTCGTTTTTTTTAATTAATCAATATAATAATTCGATAATAATATTAAAATATTAAATTTATATTTTATAATAAATACAAATTTTAATAAAAATTTTAATTTTAAAAATATTATTATATTTA
>MU119848.1:0-15990 GCA_014904845.1 Acephala macrosclerotiorum | reverse complement strand
TTTTTTTTTTTTTTTAAAATATAATTATTTATTTTATTATAAAATTTTTAATTACGATTTTCGAAATTATTATATTAAACTTTTTTTTAATATTTATAAAAATTATTATTATTATTTATTTATTTTTATTATTATTTTTAATTATATTTATAATAATTTATATAAAATTAATCACGTTTTATTTTATAATCTTATTTATATAATATTTTTTTAATTAATTATTATTTATAATTATATAATTAAATTTATTAATTATAATTTTTTTAAAGTTTTTATTTAATATTAAAAAAAATAATATAAATTTTTATTTTTTTTCGATTTTGAAATTTTTTTTTTAATTTAAATATTAATATTAAATCGTATTTTTAAAATAAATAATTTTATTATTATTTTATTAATAAAATTTTATATGAATTTGAAAATTAATATTATAATATTATTTAAATTTATTATTATTATAATCGAATTTATTATAATTTTTTTTAAATTTTTTTTAAATAAATTTTATTTTTAATAAATTTTTAAATAAATTTATTTTATTTATTTTAAATTTTTATAAATAAATTAATAATTTTATTATAATTTTTTATAATTAAAATATTATAAATTAATTTTTTATATTTTTTAATAATAATAATTAATATTAAAATTATTTATTTTTTTATTATATAATTTAATATATTTTCTTTTTATTAATATAATTATTAATTTTATTTTATTAAAATTTTATTTTAATACGTATTAATTTATTATATAATTTATATTTATATTATTTAATTTTTTTTACGTCGTTAAAAGATTTTTTTTTTAAATAATTTTTATAAAATTTTTTAAATTTTTTATTTTATTAAAATATTTTTTTAATATTTAATAATTTTTTTAAATTATTTTTTTTTTATGTATTTTTTAATAAATTATTAAAATTTTATAAAAATTATTTTATTTTTATTAATTTTTTTAAAAATACTTTTTAAAATTTTTTAAATTAATTAATTTTAAATTAATTAATTTTATATTAATTTTTATTTTTCGTTTTTTAATATATTTTAAAATTTTTATATATAATAATATATAATTCGATTTTATATTTATAATCGAATTTATTTATATTATAATTTTTTTAATATTAATATAATTAAAATCGAATATAATTTTTTTTTTATTAATATATTTATATCGTTTATAATTAAATAATTATTAAATATTGAATTTATTATTTTTTTAATTAATATTTTATTTTTATTATAAATTTAAAATTCGTATTAATTAAAATTTTTAATTATTATTTAATTATAAATTTTTAATATTATAATAATTCATTTTACGATTTTATTATTATTTTTTTTATATATTAATTAAAAAAATAAATAAATACGTTTTTTTTTACGTAAATAAATATTTTAAAATATTTATTTTATTTTATTATTAATTTGAATATATTATAAAATAAATATATTTTAATTTATTTTTTTAAAATTTGTTTAATATAAATACAATCGATTTTTAAATAAAAATAATTATAATTTTTTTTTCGAATTTAATTTATAATAAAATCTCGTATTATTATTTTTTTTAATTACGTTTTTTAATAAAAAAATTTTTAATTTTAATATTTTTAATTATTAATATTTTATTTTTAATTTTTTTAATAATTTTTTTAATTTTATTTTATTATTTTTTATATTTAATTATAATAATTTAAATATTTAAATAAATTTAATTTTATAATTTTTTTAATAATTTAAAAAAAATATATAATTAATTTATAATCGTATTTTTTATTATAATATATATATTAATATTTTTTATATTTTTTATTTTTATAAAAAAATTTAAAATAATATTTTTAATAATTCGAATAATATTTTAATTTATTTTTTTTAATATTTTTTTTTTTAAAAAAATAAAAATATATTATTAAATTTTAAAATTTTTTTATAAAATATTTTAATTATTTTCAATTTATATTTATTTATTTTTAAAATTTTTTTTTTATGTATTTTTTAATAATATAATTTATATATTATTTTTAAAATTCGATTTTTTAAATTAAAATTTTTTTTTATTTTTTAATTTTATTAATTAAAATTTTTTTAAATTTTTTTTTAAATTTTTTTTATATTTTTAAAATTTTCGTTTATTATATAATTTTTTTATATATAATTATAAAAATTCGTATTATATAATTAATTTTTAATATTTTTATATAATTATTATTTTTTAAAATAAAACGAATTTCGCGATTTGTAATATATTAATTTAAAAATATTATTTTTAATATAAAATATAAAACAATTTATAAATTTTTTTTAATTTAATTTTAATTATTTTTTTTTTTTTTTTCATAAATTAATAATATTTATTTATAACGATTTTTTATAATTTTAATAATTTATTTTATTATTTATTATTAATAATTATATAATTTTATTAATTAATTAAATTTATATTAATATTTTTTTAATTATTTCAATTAATTTTTTTTTTATTAAATATTATTAAATTATATTATTAAAATAATATTATAAATTTATTATTATATATTATTAAAATTAATTTTTAATATATTTTTTATAAATATTATATTTTTAATAATTTAAATCGAGAAATTTTTTATAATTTTTTAAATTTTTTTTAAATTATAATATTTTTAAAAATTTTAATTATTAATTTAATATAATTTAATATTTTATTTTTATTAAATTTTTTTTTTATTAAAAATTAAAATCGTATTCGTAATTATGAATTTAATTATTAATGTTATAATTTATTATAATTATTATAAATTAAATTCTTTTTATATCGTTTTTATATTTTTTTAAAAATAATAAATTTTCGTATTTATTATAATTTTTATTTGTTTTTTAAATAAAAATAAATTTTTTTTTATTTGAATTATTATTAATATTTCGTTTTTTTAATTATTATATTTTTTTTTAAAATTATTTTTAATAAATTTATTGTTTTTTTATTTTTATTTTTTAAAAAATTTTTATTTTAAATAATAATATTAAAATATTAAATAATTTTTAAATAAAATTTTTAAATAAAAATATATTTAATTTTTTTATTAATATTATTATTATTATTATAATAATATTATTTTAAAACGTTTATAAAATTTATTATTTTATAAAAAATAATTTATTATTTTTTATTATTATTATTATTAATTTTAACGTTTTTATAATAAATAAATTTACGTTAATTTTTTATTTTATATTCTTTTAATTAATATTTTTAAATAAATTTTTTTTAAATATTTTTTTTATTTTTAATATTATTATTTTTATATAATATTAATTTTATAATTATTATTAATAAAAGTTTATTTATAATATTAAAAAATTTAAATACGAAAAACAATAAAATTTTACGTTATATAAATTTGTTTTTTCGTTTTTAATATTAAAATTTAATTTATAATAATTAAATAATATTTAATTTATATAAATAAAATTATAAAATATATTTATTATATGATTATTTTTATTTAAAAAAAATTAATATTAATTTTTAAAATAAACGATTAATAAAATATTATTTTTATATTATTAATAAAAAAAAAATAAATTTATATTTATTATTTTATTAAATTTAAAATTTTATTTAATAATAATAAATAATTAAAAAATTTTAATATTAATTTTTATTTTTTTTAATATTTATTAATTTTTGAAAAAATTTTTTAATATATTTATAATTAATAAAAAAATTATTTTTTTATATTTATTTAATAAAGTTTTTATTTTTTATAAAAATATAATATATTATTAAATTTTTTTTTAAATTTTTTATTATTATTTATAAATTTATATTAATTGAAATAAATTTAATTTTTATTTTAATTATATTTTTTATTAATATAATAAATATTTATTAATTTTATAATTTTAATTTTATTTTTTGTGGGTACAATATTAGTTTAGTAATCACGTGCGGCACTAGGCCAGATCGGGACTAGCGCCGCTTGCGCTAGAGTTGAGGTTATATTTTTCAACTCTTGCGTATTTACTAGATTAAGAAGATCAATCAATCAACGAATTATTTAATTTATTTGTTTATTTCGTTTTTGATTTATTACTAGTAATAAGTATTTCTAGTGATATTAACACTAATTAGTAGTTGTTCAATTAACTACGAAATAATTAGATTTCTATTTAAAAAAGATTAATTTACAAAAAAAAATGAATTTTTTAAATAGTTTACTCTTTGTAAGAAAATACTTAAAATAATCAACGTACTTTCGAAAGAACGAGAATCTATAAGAACTTTCTTGTAAAAACGCGCTAAAAGTATTGAGACTATTAAAAACTTAAAAAGAATAGTGCGAGAGCGATTTTAAGTTTGTATTTATTTTTCAAGTCTGCGTTTACTACGCAAAATAATAACGTTTACGAAAAACGAATAAAAAAGCGCGAAAGTAGTTTTAAACTTGTATTAATTTACTCGAATTTACGTTAAAAACAAACTCTCAAAAGAAGTTTTACGCTTTTATTTATTATTTGATTAAAAGCGTATAAATATTAATAATAATATTTATTCGAATTCGAATTAAAACTTTTAATTTTTTTATTATTTATTGCGCAATTATTTCTTAAAATAATAAACTTATTTAAAATTAAATTTTTTTACGATAAAAATAAATAGAAAAAAAATTTCGATTTTACGAATAATAAAAATTTTAATAAAATAATATTAAATAAATATATTTTTTATTGTTTTAAAATATATAAAAAAAAAAAATACTTTGATTACAATTTATAAAAATACTTTCAAAAAAACTTTAAAGATTGCTCGTAAAAAATTTTATATTTAATATATAAAAATTTTATGTGCTGTTTACGAAACTTTTTATATATTTACGAAGTTTAAATATCGAAAAATAGAAAATTTATTATTGATAATTTGAAAAAAGTTTTTTAACAAGAAAAGTTTTATAAATAGATACAAATAGAGATTGTCGATTAATTGAAAAATAGAGATTTCTTTTCTCGATAAAATCGATTAATTCAATTAGTAAATCAAAGTATCTCAATACTAGTATTCAATAATCAGAATATAGTTACTTTTACGATTTCAATTATTAATACGAATTTCTTTATTACGAATACGATTATTTCTACGAATACTTTTTATATTTTTTTTATTGCAATTCTTTTTATAAATACGAACTTATTTAATATTATACAAAATACTCAATATATTTACTAGTAATTTTTTTAACAATAATCGAATCAATATAATAGTCTATAAAGTATCTTTATTAAATTACTTATAGATTTAATAAAAATTTATATCGATAATAAAAAGTATAATAAAGAGTTATACGACATTTTTGATCGCAAATTGTCGATATTTTATAATTATTATAATAAAATCGAACTATTTCAAAATTAATACGATAAAGTATTTTTTATTAGTTTTATAAGACATATAAATGCGTTTTATTTCGATAAATTTTTAGAAAAAGGTTTCGATTTTATTATATTAGTAATAATAATAAAAATTTATTTCGAGACTAAAAAAAATCGCTAATTATATATGTTTTTATAGAGAGAAACAATTTTAGTAAAAATTATTACGATTAATTTAATAAAAATTAAATTAAAATATTTATAAATATTTTTCGATTAATTTTAAAAGATTTAATTAAATTTATTATTGAAATATTAAACAGAATATGATTTGTGAGATCAAATTATTAGCGTTTGTCGAAGTATTGAAAAGTGTAATTTTGCTTTTTATAAGTTCGTTAATATTTTTGAAAGTGTTTACATTGAATTGCGATTAATAGTAAATACTGTAACGCGATCACGTGAAACATAATAATATAGTTTAAATTCTACTTTTTAAGATTAAAAAAAAAACGAGCTCGATTAGAATTAAATCGATTGTACTTATAGAGAACGAAGTAAAAAATGCGATTGAGTATAAAGTCAAAAATATCGAGATCGAAAAAACTTTCGAAGTAAATATCGTAGAAATCATAGATTTTAAGAAAGATTATATTAAAAGAAATACTATATTTGTAGCAAATCGAGATATTAATCAATAAAGTATACGATAAAAAAACGATAATAAGTATATACAAAGTTTCGATAGTAAGTTCAATATATAGTAAATCGAGATATTACAACAGTTTATTATTAAAACTTTTTTACTAAAATCGAGAGAATAGAAAATCTATCGAAAAATAATTAAGTAATAAAAGTTGATCAATTGTTAATAAGTATAAAGATAGAAAACGAGAAAAAGAATTATTTTATCGAGCTTAGAGAAGTCGATAATACGTAAACAGTAATTATTTTAAATGATCAATTTACTCGTTATATTATTACGAGAGAGAATATATTCAATATTTTATTATTACAATTTGAATTACTCGAATCGAATTAATGTTCATTTTTTATTTTTGAAAATCGATATTTTTTAAAAGTTTTTCAAAGGATTATATCGAATAATAAAATCGTCGAAGTATCAACTGTTGATTAATCGCAATTTATAGTACTATGAAAATTTGATATTAGTATTTAATTGAATGTATTTACGATCGGAGTTTATAAGATTCGTTTTAATAAAAGTATTGCTTTATTGTAAAGAATTATTCGAGTCGATATTCTATTAAATATTATTATTTTTTGTATTGTTTTTACAAATATACTTTTTTTATTTTGCATTCAAAATATGAATACTATAAATATAAAATTCGACAATTTAAAGAATGTTTTGATTCAAAAAAATAAAATCGTTTTTATTGTAAGAAAATAGAACTATTTATAGATATTATTGTATTAATTAGAAAAGAGTTTAATTTGAAATTATTTTATTAATATAGAATTACGTCAATTGTATAAACGTTTTGATTATTTATTAGTACGACGTTTTGTAAGAGTTTTTCAACGAGTTAATTATAACGTAAATACTAAGTATATTTAGTATTTTATTAAGTATTATTACTATTGTCAAATGTATAAATAATTACTTGAAAGATTCAAGTTTATTTTGTAAAATGACTATAAATTCAATTACTCGATTATTGTCGACGTTTTATATTTAGATGAGAAATTAGTCTTGCAAGTAGTAGACTCGTTTATAGTATTTCAAATTGTTAGATTTATAAAAAATATATTTGTGAAAATAGTATAAAATACACTACGTATGTATTAAATCGATATATATTAAAGACTATCGGATTATATCGTTTATAACATTGAAAAGAATTTTTCGTTTATAGAATTTCGATAAAACGCTAAAACAATAGCGATTGAAATCAAAAAAGTATTCGTTGAAACTTATAATAGTGTAAAAAAAATAGAGAAATATTACATTTTATTACGTCGAGTTTACGAGATTATTTACGATAAATTAATTGAAAAGTAAATCGATAAAGATATGATTTTACAAATAGTAATTAAAATTGTTAATAATTCGATAGAATCGAACGATATTGTGTTTATACTATTAGTCTTTGAAGTATACTTTAGAATAATTAGTAACGACGCGTTATCGCTATTAGTTATTAAGAAAATTGAGACAATTCGAGTAATTGCTAAAAAAATACGTCGTTTACATATTTAATACTAAATTAACGACGCGTTTTCAATGAAAAACGATTCAAATACGAAGTTTATATTAGACTTGCTAATTCTGTTTAAAGTACGCGTTTGACGTAAAAAAAGCGAATAAAAAAAATTATACAAACTATTAGCAATTAATAGAGAAATATATATAATCGATATATTTTACGAGTCGATTAGTTTTCGTTCAATGATCGTCAAGTTTTATTACACGAAAGAAAAAATACTAGAGGTTTATAATCGAGTTAGTAATTAAAAAAATAATCGAGAAAATTAAAAAGAAATTTTTTTGTTTTTTTAGTCGAGCGAAGTAAACAAAGAATCAATTAAGAAGTATAGTCGAGAACGTTTAAAAGAATCACGAAATAAAGACGTGCGCAATAAGAAATCTAAATAAAATAAACGTTATAATTTTGTCGAGAACGACGAAAAAGATTACAAAGATTTCGACGATCAATTTTTTATTATTATCGTCGAAGAAATTAAAATTTTTATGATTTTTATAACAAGTAAAGAAAAAAGTAATATAGAGTTATCGTTAAAACTACGAAAAAAAAAATAATTACAATTTTTAAACAATTATTTAAAGTATTTTGAAAAAAGAAAATCGATAATTTGATTATAGAAAGAGTTTTTAGTTTCGTTTAATACGATTTTAGTAAATATATTAAAATTCGAATTTTCAATTCAAAACTAATTAATGAAATCAAAAGTAAAACTATCGATATTTTTTATAAGAAATCGAAACTAGTAATTCAAAAATATAACGACAAAAAAAAAAAGATAATTTTTACGCAATCTCTAACAATACAAAAAATTAATTAACGATTAATTGTCGTTTTAGTACTTTTTTTAATTTAATTTGCAAATAAAAAGATTAGAATATGATTTCGTAATATTATTCAAATTTATATTCAATTTACAATAAATTTTTAACGATTTATATTAGTACGTTTATCGAAAGAAATCCGCTATTTATATTTATTAGATATAATTATAATTATTTTGAAATTTTTGTATGAGATTGTAAAAACAAAAACACACTAGTAGACTACGTATTATAAGTATTATAAAAAGAAATTATTTATAGTTATATTGATATACGATTTTTACTTTTTAATTACGATTATTAAAAGATTTTTCGATATTATTAAAATGTAAATCGATGATACGTTTATATTAGTAGAAAAAGGATTTTTTATTCTCGAGAAAAACGAATTCAATAAAATTAAATTTTTAATCAAATCTAAAGAAGTTTAAATACTAAAGATACTATTGATTTTTAATAAATGCGTTTTAATTTAATTCGAAAATACGATCTAATTACGATAAAAAGATTAAAATAAGAAGATTAAATTAGTAGATATTAAATTATTTAATTTTTAAATTGAGTATTAAAAACAATGAATTAAAAAAATTTATATTGTTATAATCTATTAATTTAAAACAGTTTTCGATTTATTTATTGTTATTTAATATTAAAATTTAACGAAGAAAAAAATTGTTACATTGAATAAAAGATTGAAATAGTAAATTAAAAATTTAAATCGAAAATTTAAATATATTATTCTCGATTTGTTTACGACGAAATTTTTCGTTTTTATTGATAATTTATTTGCAAATAATAAAGATTTTAGTTTTTAAATTAAATATGAAATTATTCTAGTAAATGAATATTAATTAAACGATAAAAAATTCGAGATCAAAAGAAATTTTATCCATTACAATTCTACTAAGAGCAAACGCGTTATTAGAAGCGTTTTAATTTTTGAGATATATAGTATAATAAAAAAAATCGATATAGTGATCGCAATTAAATTTACTATTAATATAATTATTTAATAATTCGATTTTTTTAAAATTTCGATAATCGTTTATATAGACTTATATTCGTTATACGAGTATTTAATCAAACTAAGAATTATTAAAGAAAAGCGTTTTATGATTAATATTATAATTTTTCGCTAATCGTATAAACGCAAAAAGTTGTAAGAAATTCGATGAATCAATAATCAAAATAATTCAATGAATACTATAATAAAGTCAATATCTAATAAGACTTTGAAAAAGTTTTTGAATACGAATTATTTTAAGATTCGAATAAAAAAATAGATTAAAAGAGAAGAAAACGATAAAAACAGCGTAGAGAGTTAAAGAAAATACTTATTGAGAGAAAATAAAAGAAAAGTAATTTTTGCGTTGTATTTCGAATTTTGTGATTGTTTGATTTATAAAGTTAAAAAAAAGAAAATTACTTTAATCTCGACGTTTATAACTTTCGACGAACTTCGAGAATAGCGCTAGTTCACTAGCGTTGTTTTCAAAGTTTAATCACATGATTTTTGCATTAGAATATTAGCGAGTTTTACGTATCAACAAATTACGATAAAAAAAGAAAATAATAGCGTTTTTTAAATGATTAAATTGAATTAGTTTTTATTACAAAGAAAGAATTGCCAGTGTAAATACAATATTAGTTTAATAGTCACGTGCGGCACTAGGCCAGATCGGGACTAGCGCCGCTTGCACTAGAATTGAGATTATATCTTTCAATTTTTGCGCATTTACTAGATTAAGAAGATCAATCAATCAACGAATTATTCAATTTATTTGTTTACTTCGTTTCTGGTTTATTACTAGTAATAAATATTTTTAGTAATATTAATATTTTTATTTTATTTAATTAAATTATATTTAATTTTTTTCGAAATTATATTTTAAAATTTTATTTTTATTTTTCAAATAATTTTATAATATTTATAAATTTTTATTTATTTTTATTTATTTATTTATTTTATTATAATTTAAAAAAAAAATATTTTAATAATATATTTAATTTTAATTCGATTTTCTTTTTTAAAAAACTTTTATATTAAATATTTTTAATTTGAAAATAAACGTTTTAATAAATATTATTTTTTTAATAATATTAAATTTTTTATTATTATTTTAAATTTTATTATATTAAAAACTTTTTTAATATTTATAAATTTTTTTATTATTATTTTATTATTTATAAATTTTTATAATATAATATATTACGATTTTAATTATATTTATAATATTTTTTTTAAAACGTTTTTTATATATATTTTTTTAAATTATTTTTTAAATAATTTATTATTATTTAATTATATTATAATTATAAATTTTAATTCTTTTTTTAATTATAATTTTTTTTTTCTTTTTTTTGAAAATTAATACAAATTTGTAAATTTTAAATAAATAATTTTATAATAATATTTTTTATTATAAATTAAATTTATTTAAAAATAAAAATTATAATTTTATTAAATTTTATAATTAAAATAAATTTTTTTTATATTAAATAGAATTTATATTATTATTTTTATTATTAATTATTTTTATTAAATTTAAAAACTTTTTTAATAAAATAAAAAATTATTTAATAATTTTTTATAATCAATTAATTAATTTTTTTTTTATTTAATTTAAATTTTTTTATATTTAATTTTCATTTTTCAAATTTTTTAAATTTTAATATTTTAATTTATAAAAATAAATAATTCGAATTATAATATATAATTAAATTTATTTGAATTTATATATTTAATATATTAAATATTATAAAATTTATAATAAATTTTTTTTATTAATATTGAAATATTATTAAAAATAAATTAATATATTTTTATTTATTATATAATATTATATATTTATAAATACGAAATTAATTTAATAATATTTATATATTTATTTATTTTTATATATATATAATTTTTTATTATAATATAAAATATAATAATAACGAAATTATATAATATTTAATTATAAATTAAACGTAATTTAAATATAATTTTTTTTTATAAATAATATTTTTATAATATAAAAAATAGTTTTTTTTTTTATTTATTATAATTATTATAATAATAATAATACGTTTTTGAAAACGTTTATATAACGTTTAAAAATTTATCGAAATTTTATAAATTGAATTTTTATTTATATATTTTTTTATACGAATTTAAACGAATAATATAATAATATAATAACGTCGATTAATTAATATTAATTAAATTATTAATTATTTTTATTATATTCGTTTATTAATTTTATTAATTTAAATAAATAAATTATAAATATATTAATAAAATTAAAAATTTTATAAATTTTTTTAATTACGTTTTAAAATATTATTTATCGAAAAATATTATAATAAAATAATATTATTAATTCGTATTTAAATTAATATTATTATACGTAATTAAATTTTAAATATAAAAATTTAATATTTTATAATTTTAAAAAAATAATAAAATTCTTTTTAGTTTTTTATAATATATTAATATTAAAAAAATATTTATTACAATTTACATTCATAATAATCGAAATCGAATTTATAATTTTAATAAACGATAATTCGTTGTTTTTATTATAGTTTAATAATTAAATAATTCGTATATTATTTAATTACGTATATTTGAATATAAAAATTAATTAATAATATTTCGTTTAAAAATAAAAATAATAAAAAAATTAATTTTATTTTTTTTCATAATTATTAAATTAATTATTATTTAAAAACAATATAATAAAATCTTTTTACGATAATATAATAAATAATAAAATAAAAAATAATATATTTTTAATTAATTTATTATTATAATATTTATTTTTATTATTTTTTAAAATATTATAAAAAATTATTTAATTATTTATAAAATTATTAAATTAAAAAAACCGTTTATAAAAAAATAATAATATTTTTAATAATTTCGTATTTAATAATAAAAATAATTAATTTTTTAATAATAATTTATTATTATTAAATATATTTTAAATAAATTTTAATAATATTATTAATTTTATTATAAACTTTTTAATAAAATAAAATTTTAAAAATATTAAAATTTTTAATTTAAATAATTTAAATATAAAAAATTATACGAATTAAAATAAAATTATAATTTAAAAAAACGTATTTTTATTTATTGATTTTTTTAAATATAATATAATAAATAAATAAAATATTATTATTTATATAAATTTTTAAATATATTTTTAAAGTTTAATATAATAATAATACATAAAAAAAATTAAAAAAATTAATTAATTAATATATTATTACGTTTTAAAAATTTTTAAAAATTCGACGTTTTTAATTTTAAAAAAATTATTAAAAAAAAATATATAAAAAATAATATAATATTAAAAAAGAATATTTATATTTATGTAATAATAATATAATATATTAAAATAATAATTATAAATAAAAAATATTAATAATTTTTTTATATATATAATAATTTTAATATTAATATATATTATAAAAATTTAATAAAAAAATAAAAAATTTAAAAAATAAAATTATAAAAAAAATAATATTATAATATAATTTTAATAAAATAATTTTATTATAATAATATTAAAAATATTAATTATTTTTAATAAAACGTAAAATAAAACAATTATTATTATAATAATTTTAATTTCGATTTTTATTTATTTTAATTTAAATTAAATAATATTAATAATAATTAAATATTATTAATTTTATAATAATTTTTTTAATAAAATTACGTTTATTATTTATTATAATATATATTAATAATAAAAATAAAAATAAAAAATTTTTATAAATTTATTTATAATAAATCAAAATTTAAACAATTTTAATAAAATTATAATACGAATTATACGAATAATTATATTAATATTATAAAAAAATATAAAAAAAATTTTAAAAAAAATTTCGAAAATAATAATTATATTATAATAAAAATTTTTATATTTTTAAATTTTTTAATAAAATAATTAATTTCAAAAAATTAAAAATAAAAAAATATAATATATAAAAAATATTTAATAAATTTTTTATTTCGTATTAAATTATTTAAATATATTTATATAAACGAATATAAAAATAATAAAATAATATTATTTATTAATAAATTAATTATATTAATTAATATTATTATAATAATAATATAATAAATAAACGTTAAAATAAAATTGTATAATAAAACGATATAATAATATATTATAAATTTTATTTATATAAAAATAAATATATATTTTATTTTTAAAAAAAAAATTAAATTTATTTATATAAATATAAAATATATATTATTATTAATTAATATCGATTTTTTAAAATAATTTATAATAAAATACAAATAATTATATTTAAAAATAATTTAAAATTAATAATAGTTTTAAAACGAATAATATTCTTATTATATATTTTTAATAAAATAAATAAAATAAATTTATTTATAAAAATTATAATTATAAAATAAATTATAAAAATATTAAAATTAAAATTATTATTAAATATTAAATTTTTATAAATTGTATTAATAATTATTAATTTTATTAATAATATTTTTATATTTAATTATTATAAAAATTTTATTATTTTAATAAGAATTAAAATTAAAATATTTTTCTTATATCGAAAGAAAAAATTCGTTCGTCGACTCGTAAGTGAACTAATTAGTAAACGGATTTTTCTTTCGATACTCGACGCATATTTTATTTCGCAGACCTCGCAAAAACGCTTTTACGAAGAGTTTCAAAGTTTTCGACTTTAGTAATTTACTTTTATTTTAAGTTTTAAATTAAAAACTTTTAATTTAAACGTTTTATAAACATTTGAAATTAATATAATTATTAAAAAATAATAATTTAAAATTTTACCAAGTAATAAAATTAATAAATTAATAAGTTTTTTAATATTTAAAATAAAAATTCAATTATTATAAAATTTTATTATCAAGAGAATATTTTTTAAAACTTTCGTTTTTTTTATTAAATTATTATAATCGATTTAATCAATTTAAATTACTTTATTTAATATATAATTTTAAAAGAAAATTCTTTAAAATTTTTTTTTTAAAATTACGTAATTAAATTAAAAAATGTTTTATAATTAAAAACTTTAATATTTAAAATAAAAACGTATTTATTATAAAGTTTTATACTAGGAAAACACTTTTTAAAATTTTCGTTTTTTATATTAAATTATTATAATTAATTTAAATTACTTTATTTAATGTTTAATTTTAAAAAAAAAATTTTTAAAATTTTTTTTAAAATTATACAATTATAAAATTAAAATAAAATAAATTTTAATTTATTATTATTTTAATATTTTAAATATAAAAATATTTTTAAAATTTTATATTAAAAAAATATTTTTTAAAATTTTTGTTTTTTATATCGAATTATTACGATTAATTTAATTTATTTAAATTTTCTTTTTTAATATATAATTCTAAGAAAAAATTCTTTAAAACTTTTCTCGAAAACTACGTAATTATAAAATTAAAAATAAAACGATTTTAACGTTTTATTATTTTATTACTTTAAGTAAAAACGTATTTTTAATAAAATTTTACATTAAAAAAATATTCTTTGAAATTTTCGTTTTTTATATTTAATTATTACGATTAATTTTATTAATTATAAATATTTATTACAATTATATTTATTAAAAAAAAAATTTTAAATTTTTTTTTTAAAGTTATACAATTATAAAATTAATAAAAATAAAATTTTAATATATTAACATTTTAATATTTAAAATAAAAACGTATTTAAAAATTTTGCGATCGATATTTTTATTAAATATAATTTTATTTTATTAATTTGCGTAATAATAAATTAATAAAATCGTTTAAAATTTAAAATCGAATAATATTTAATTAAATTTTAATTTATTTATAAATTTTATATAATTTAAATTAATTAATATATTATAATTATAAATATAATAAAATTGAAATTTTAATATTTTTTATTAAAACAATTACGTATTATTTCGAAATTATATAATAATAAAAAATTTTAATAAATTAATTAAATTATTATATTTAAATACTTTGATTAAATTTGAATGAAATTACTTATAATTAAAATAACTCGTATTACGTAAATTATACGTAATTTAATAAAAATTAATATTAATTTTTAAAACGAACGATTAAAAAACTTTTAATAATACAAAAAATATAAATAATAAAAAGAATTATAAATTTTTTAAAAATAATAATTATTATATTAATAATTTATATTGAAATTTTTATAAATAAAATTTATTTTTTTAAAATAAATTTTAAAAACGTTTATAATATTATTTTAAATTATATTAATTTTATAATTATTATAAACGATTTTAAAATAAAAAAAATCGTTTTTAATAAAATATATTTAAATTATTTTAATAATTATATAAATAAAAAAATATATTTTATTTTATATTAATAATAATTATTTTAAAAATAAATAAAAACGATAAAAAAAAGTTTTTTTATTAAAAAATTATAATATAATTATTTTTTTATATATAAAATTAATTATTTTTAAAATATTTTTAAAATATTATATAATAATAATATTAAAATTTATAAAATTAATATAATAATTATAAAATAATTATATTAATTTA
>MU119847.1:0-16007 GCA_014904845.1 Acephala macrosclerotiorum | reverse complement strand
TTTTTATTTAAAAATTATTAAAAATATTATTAATATTATTTATTAATATATAAAATATATATATATATTAAAAAATTAATTAAATTATTTAATATAATAATATAATAAATATAAAATTTAATTTATTAAAAATAAAAATTAAATTAAATATATTATTAATTATTATTATAATTTTATTATTATATAAGTTTTTTTTTAAATAATTTAAAAAAAATATTTAAATAATAAAAATTTAAATTATAATCGTTTTTATTTTTTATATTATTTTTATTTAATATAATTTTTTTAAATTAAATATTATAATTTTTTTTATTATATAAATTTAATAAATTAAACGATTTATTATTTATATTTAAATTTTAATTAATTTTTTTTTAAAAAATTTTTTATTAATTTTTATTTTATTTTTTTTATTTTTTTTAAAAAATGTTTTTATTAAAATAAAATAAAATAAATTTATTATATTTTTTTTTATATTATTTTAAATTTTACGAATTTTTATTTTTTTTATTTTTTAAATTTAAAAAAATAAATTTTAATTATTTAAAATTTTATATTAAAATTTAATTATTAATTTATTATAAAAAATTTTATTTTTGAATTTAATTTATAAAATTATTTTGTTTTTTTTTATATTAAAATATTATTAATTTTATTATAATCGTTTAAAAATATTTAATATATAATTATTATTCGAATTAATTAATTTTTTACGTTTTATTTTTATAATTTAAATATATTTTAAAATAATACGATTTTAAATATTATTTATAAATAACGAATATTAAATATTGAATTTTTATATATTTATATTTATAATAATTATAAATTTTATATTATATAAATATTATTTATAAAAAGAAATTATATTTAAATTATATTTAATTTATAATTATTATATTTTATATTATAATATTTATTTTTATTAAAAATTTATATATATTTTTATATAAAAAAAAACTTTTTTTAAATTAAAAAAATTTATAATTTAATTTATTTTTTTAACGTTTTATATTTTTTAATTGTTTTTTTTAATAATAATTCGATTTTTTTATTTTTTTAATTTAATATATTTTAATAATATTTTATAATTAATTTATTTTTTTTATTTTTTTAATATTATAAAATTAAAATTTTTTATTTAAAAATATTTTATAACGTTATTTAAATTTTATTATATTAATAATAATTTTAATAATTAATTTATTTTTTATATTATTTTTTTATTTTTTTTTTTATTAAAATAAATTTTAATTAATATATTATATACGTTTTAATTATATTTATACGATTTTAATTAATATTAATTTATATTATATTTTATATATTTATATTAAAATTTATTATATTAAATTTTTTAATTATTATTTTTTTAATATTAAATAAAATTAATAATTTATTTCGTTTATAAAAAAAATCGATTATATATTTTAAATTTTTTACGTTATATAATATAATTATATTATTTTTTTTTATAATTATAATATTTTTTTTCGTTTTAATAATATTATATAATTTTTATTTTATATTTGAAATTTAAATTTTTTTTTATTTAATATTATATTAATTTTTAATTTTTTTTATAATATAATTATTATTACTTTTTTTATTATTTTTTTCGAATTTTAATTTATAAATTTTTTTTTAATTATTAAAAAAAAATAATTAAATTTTCATTTTTTAATTTTAAATAAAATATTATTATTAATTTATTAACGTTAATTTATTTTTTATTATTTTTTATTTTATTTTTATAAATTCGTTAAAATAAATATATAATAAATTTTTTTTACGTTTTTTTAAATTCGTTATTAAATTATAATTTTTAATTTATTTTTATAATTAATATTTAAATTATTTTTATATTATTTATTAATAATTAAAAATTTATTTTAAATTTCAAATTTAAAAATAAAATATTAATAATTTTTTTAATTAAAATTTAAATAATATAAAAATAAAAAATAATATATTTTAATTTTAATTAATTTTTCGATTTTTAATTGATTTTAAAAAAATTTAAATTTATTATATTTAAATTATAAATTAAAAAAAAATTTATTTATTTAAATTAATAATTATTACGTAATTTAAATTAAAATTATAAAATATTATAAATTGCAATGTATATTTATTAAAAAAACTTTTATTATTTAATAAAATTTACGTTAAAAAAAATTATAATTAATAATATTATAAAAAAAATTTAAAAAATTTATTTTTATAAATATAATTTTAATAATTATTATTAATTCATTAAATTAATCGTAATAATTTAATATAAAAAAAAATTTTTAAATTTTTTTTTTAAATATAAAACTTTATAAAAAAAGCGTTTTTATTAAAATTTTTAAAATGTATATCGAATATCGAAAAAAAAAATTCGTTCGATAATTCGTTAAACGAATTAATAATAAACGAGTTTTTTTTTTCGAACTCGATATATGTTTTATTTTGTAAATTTCGCAAAAGCGTTTTTACGAGAGATTATAAAATTTTCAACTTTAATAATTTATTTTTATTTCAAGTTTCAAATTAATAATTTTTAATTTGAGTATTTTATAAGAATTTGAAATTAAAATAATTTTATTAATATAATAATTCGAATTTTACCAAGTAATAAAATTGATAAATCAATAAATTTTTTAATATTTAAAATAAAAATATACTTTTTATAAAGTTTTATATTATTCAAAAAATATTTCTTAGAATTTTCGTTTTTTATATTAAATTATTATAATTAATTTTATCGATTTAAATTATTTTGTTTAATATATAATTTTAAAAAAAAACTTTTTAAAATTTTTTTTTTAAAATTGCGTAATTATAAAACTAGTATAAATTTTCGTATATTATTATTTTAACGTTTTAAATAAAAACGTATTTCTAATAAAATTTTATATTAAAAAAATACTTTTTAAAAAATTTCGTTTTTTATATCGAATTATTATAATTAATTTAATCAATTTAAATTATTTTTTTTTAATATATAATTTCAAAAAAAAAAATTTAAAATTTTTTTTAAAAATTATACAATTATTTTAATATTTAAATACTTTGATATTTTAAATAAAAATTTATTTATTATAAAATTTTATATTAAAAAAATATTTTTAAAATTTTCGTTTTTTATATTAAATTATTACGATCGATTTAATTAATTTGAATTATTTTATTTAATATATAATTTCAAAGAAAAATTCTTTGAAATTTTTTTTAAAAATTGTACAATTATAAAAATATTTAAAATAAAAACGTATTTAAAACGTTTTAATATTTTTTATTGAAAAAATAATTATTAATTTTAGTATTTAAAACAATAATATATTTAAAAATTTTACGATCGCGATTTTTATTAAATATAATTATATTTTATTGATTTGTATAATAACGAATTAATAAAATCGTTTAAAATTTAAAATTTAATAATATTTAATTTAATTTTAATTTATTTTCGAATATTAAATTGTTTATATAATAGTTTAAATTAATATTTAAAATGTAATACAATTAAAATTTTAATATTTTTCATCGAAATAATTATATATTATTTTTAAATTTTTAAATTATTTTTATTATAAATTTTTTTAATAAACTAATTAAATTACTATATTTAAATATTTCGATTAAATTTTATTATTATTATTATTATTAAATTTATAGTTCGTAGTAATTATTAGATTATAAAATTATTTTAATTATTATATTAATTAATTAAAAAATTAAATAATATTTTTTTTCGTTTTAATAATAATATTCTCGTATTTTTATATTTTTATATATTTTTATAATCGTTTTCGAAAAAATATTATTTATGTAATACTTTATAATAATTTTATTTCTATTGTATTTTATATTTATAATATCGTATTTTTGTTTTTTTAATATTTTTTGAAATTGAATTAATTTTTTTTATAATTTAAATATATAAAATTTTTAATATAATTTAATAAAATTCGTTAAATATTATTAATTTATATTTCGTATTTTTTTTTTTTATTAATTTAATTTATAATATTCGTATTATTAATTTTTATTAAAAATTTATTTATTTAATTTTCATTTAATATATTTAATTTTATAATTTAATTGTTTTAAATTATTTAACGTTTTATATTTATTATTTCAAATCGTTTTTTATTAAAAAAACGTTAATAATTTTTTTTTTTAATTATTTAATTATAATATTAATATTATTAAAATCAATAAAAAAAATATATATATATATATTTTTTTTTAATAATAATTTTATTTTTGTATTTTATATTTTTAAAAAAAATATATAATAAATAAATTATTCGAATTAAAATTTAATTGTATATTTATTTTTTTATACGAGAATTCGTACATTAAAAAATGTTTTTTATTTTATATTAATTCGTTAAAACAAATCGCGTATATTATTTTAATATTGTATTTGAATTTCGTATAATAATAATCGAAATTCTCGTATTAATTTTAATACGATAAAAAAACTTTAAAACGTTTTTTATTTAATTTAATTTTCATTAAAATATTATACGACGATTTTTAAATTTAATATTTAATTTTTTATAAAATTTTAATATTATATTATTGAATTTTTTTTCGCGTTTTTTATATTTATATTTAGCGATTA
This sequence comes from Acephala macrosclerotiorum, assembly GCA_014904845.1. Taxonomy (NCBI): domain Eukaryota; kingdom Fungi; phylum Ascomycota; class Leotiomycetes; order Helotiales; family Mollisiaceae; genus Acephala; species Acephala macrosclerotiorum. The sequence goes on along the minus strand of MU119847.1, from coordinate 11,389 downwards.
AATTACTTATTTAAATTTATAATACTTGATTTAATTCGTCGAATTTTATAAACGTATATTGAATTTTTTTTAATTGTTTTTATTTTAATATTTTGTTTTTATATTATTATAAAAATATATTCGAATTTTTAAAATAATATAAACGAGATTTTTATTTTATTATATATTTCGATTATATATAATATTTTTTTTTAAAAAAAAAATAATATATATATTAAATAATTTATATTAAATTAAATTTTTTAAAATTGGATTTTTTTTTATTTTAGATTATTTCGTTTAATATATTGTGATTATTTTATTACTTATTTTAATTTCGAATATTTTTATTATTTTTTAATAAAAAATTTTCAAATTTTACAAATTATTAAAATGGATTATAAATTTTTTATATACGAAAATTAACGTTTAATATGTATTTAAAAACGTAATAAATAAAAAGTTTTTATAAAAATTTTTTTTCGATTAAAATATATCAAGAAATACTTTTCAATATAAAATACTGAATATGTTTTTTAAAAAAAAAATTTATACGCATTTGTAAAAATTTGTTTCGATTTAAAAATAACGTTTTATAAATTAAATACTAATTCAAAAAACTTTAAAATTTAATTTTATATATGTACAAATTCGAGTTTTTGTTAATCGTATTTTAATTTCTCGACGCGATATTATATTATTCGAAAAACGTTAAATAATTAAATTTCTTCGTTGAAATTTTATTTTTAAAATTAAAAATCGATAAAATATAAATAAAATAAAAATTATAAAAAACTAGAAAAAAAATAAATTAATAATTAAAAAAATTTAAAAATTAAAAATTTATTATAATCGACAATAAATAAACATTTAATAATATTACTTTGAAATAATTATAAATCGTTTTTATATTTTAAACGATATTATATAATCTAAAAAAATTTCATTTATTTATATTAAATAATTATAAAAACTATAAAACAATAAAATTTATATAAAAATATTTTTTAAATAATATTTATTTATTATTTTTATTATTATATATTTTATATATATTTTAATCTTTGAATTTTTTTTTTTTTTTTAAATTCGTTTATTAAAAACGATTAAATTCATTATTTTTTATTAACGATTCGACGTTTATAAAAAAACAAATTTTTTTGAAATATTATAAACAAATTCGAATAAATATTTTAATAAAAAAAAATTATAAAGTGAATTAAAAATTTTTAAAATTATAATTATTAAATATTTTAAAACTTTTTATAAATCGATTATTATTTGAAAATAGTAATAAAACGATTAAAAAATTTTTATAATCGTTAAAAGAAAATATAATATTTAAATAAATTTAAAATTTATTATTTGAAATTTGAAAAACTTTTTAAAAAAATAAAAATATTCGAAAATAATTAAAACAAATTACAAAATTTGAATAAATTAATATAGTAATTATTAAAGTACTTTTTAAATAAATAATTAAAATTTTAAATAATAAATTTTTTATTATTATTAAATAAAAACACAAAATTTAAATATTAAAAATTTAAATAATTTAATTTAAATATAAAAAACGATAAAAAATAAAAATTAATTCAAATTTTAAATTTATTAATATCGAAAAAATTTACAAAATACAAATAAAAACTAAAAATCGTCAAAATATATTATTAGATTTCGATGATTTTCTTAATATAATTTTTATTTTATTTTATATATTTATTAATTAATTAAAAAATTATTCGCGATCGAATTAAATAAATAAAAATTAAACGAAATAATTTAAAATAAAATAAAATTTTAAAAAATTTGATTTAATATATTTGTTTTATTATTATAATTATAATATCGTAATATAATATTTTTATATTCGTTATTATATTCGTAATATAAATTATTAATTTTTTATTAATTTGTATTTTATAATAATTTTTATAGTTTTTATTATTACGATTTTTATACGTAATTATTATAATTTATTTTTTATTCGAATTTCAAAATTTTTATTTATTAAAAAAATATTTATTAGTATTTTATATTTATAAACTCGAATTGTTTTTATTTTTTTTTAAAAATCGCGAAATAAAATATTTTAATTTCGATTTTTAATTATATTTTTTTAAAATAAAAATTTTTAATATATACGTTTTTTATATTTTTTTAAAATTTATATTATTTTTTTCGTAAATATATTATATAAAAACGTATTTAATTAATTTTTCTATTTTTAATTAGTTTTTTTTTTCGTATTTTTTTTAAATACGTTTTTACGTTTAATATTTTTAATTTGTAATATAAAATTAAATTTAATATAATTTTATAAATTAAAAATATTGTTTTTTTTATTTTATTTAATATTATATTTAAATATTTAAAAAAGATTTTACGAATTAATTTTTTTTTAAACGTTTTTTTTTATTATAATTCGTTTTTATTTAATAATTATAATAATATTATATTAATAATAATTGTTTTTTTTTAATTATTAATATTTTTTTATTTATTTTTATAATACGTTTAAACAAATTAATTATAAATATAATTTTTTATTAAATATTACGTTTAAATATTTAATTTTTATTAAAATTATAATATTATTTATATAAATTATTATACGTAAAAATCTTTTAATAAAAATTATTAATATAATAAAAAATATAAAAAATATTAATAATTTTTATAATAATTTACTATTTAAAATAATAAAAAGATTTTTATTTATTTTTTTTAAAATATAATTATTTTATTTATTATTTTATTTATTATTTATTTAATAATTTATTTAAAAACTTTTAATTTTATAAAACTTTTTATTATTATTTTTGAAATTATTATATTAAACGTTTTTTTAATATTTATAAAAATTATTATTATTATTTATTCGTTTTTATTATTTTTTTTAATCGCGTTTTTTTTATAATTTTATTTGTATAATATTATTTTAATTATTTATTATTTATAATTATATAATTAAATTTATTAATTATAATTTATTTTAATTTTTTATTTAATATTAATAAAAATAAAATAAATTTTTCTTTTTTTTTAATTTTAAAATTCTTTTAATTTAAATATTAATATTAAATTATATTTTTTAAATAAATATTTATTTATTAAAATAATTTTATTAAATAATCTTATTATCGTTTTATTAATAAAATTTCATATAAATTTAAAAATCGATATTATTATATCGTTAAAATTTATTATTATTATAATTGAATTTATTATAATTTTTTTGATTTTTTTTAAATAAATTCTATTTGCGATTATTTAAATTTTATTTTTAATAAATTTTAAAATAAATTTATTTCGTTTTTTTCAAATTCGAATAAATAAACTAATAATCTCGTAATAATTTCTTGTAATTAAAATACTATAAATTGATTTTTTATACTTTTTAATAATAATAATTAATACTGAAATTATTTGTTTTTTTATTAATATAATTATTTATTTTATTTTATTAAAATTTTATTTTAATACGTATTAATTTATTATAAAATTTATATTTATATTATTTAATTTTTTTTTATTATTTAAATTTTTTTTTAAATAATTTTTATAAAAAATTTTAAATTTATTATTTTATTAAAATATTTTTTTAATATTTAATAATTTTTTCAAATTTTTTTTTTCGCGTATTTTTTTATAAATTATTAAAATTTTATAAAAATTATTTTGTTTTTATTAATTTTTTTAAATATTTTTTCGAAATATTTTTTAAAAATTTTCAAATTAATTAATTTCGTATCGATTTTCGTTTTTTATTTTTTAACGTATTTTAAAATTTTTATTTATAAAAATATATAATTCGATTTTATATTCGTAATTAAATCTATTTATATTGTAATTTTTTTTATATTAATATACGCGAAATCGAATATAATTTTTTATTATTAATATATTTATATTATTAATAATTAAATAATTATTAAATATTTTTTTTTTTTAATTAATATTTCGTTTTTATTATATATTTGTAATTCGTATCAATTAAAATTATTAATTATTATTTAATTATAAACTTTTAATATTATTATAATTCGTTTCGCGATTTCGTTATTATTATTTTTATTCGTTAAACAATATATATTATATACGTATAATTCGTTTAATAATTTAATTAATATTATTTTTTTTATACGTTAATTAAAAAAATAAATAATTACATTTTTTTTAATATAAATAAATATTTGAAAATATTTATTTTATTTTATTATTAATTTAAATATATTATAAAACGAATATATTTTAATTTTTTTTTTTATAATTTGTTAAATATAAATATAATCGATTTTTAAACAAAAATAATTATAATTTTTCTTTCAAATTTAATTTATAATAAAATTTCATATTATTATTATTTTTTAATTATATTTTTTAATAAAATTGTAATTTTTATATTTTTATTAAAAAAATTTCAATTTTATTATTTTTAATCGTTAATATTTTGTTTTTAATTTTTTTAATAATTTTTTTAATTTTAATATTTTTTTTTTTTACGTTTAATTATAATAATTTATATGTTAAAATAAATTTAATTTTATAGTTTTTTTAATAATTTGAAAAAATATACGATTAATTCGTAATCGTATTTTTTATTATAATAAAATACATATTATAATAAATAATTAATATATTTTTTTTCGTAATATATATATTTATATATTTTATATTTTTTATTTTTATAATATAATTCAAAATAATATTTTCAATAATTCAAATAATATTTTAATTTGTTTTTTTCTTTTATTATAATTAATTTTTTTTATTTATTAAAAAATTTAATATATTTTTTTAATAATTTTTTTTTTTAAAAAATAAAAATATATTATTAAATTTCGAATTTTTTTTATAAAATATTTTAATTATTTTGAATTCGTATTTATATATTTTTATAATTTTTTTTTTTACGTATTTTTTAATAATATAATTTATATTTCGTTTTTATATTTTACTTTTTTTAATTAAAATCTTTTTTTATTTTTCGATTTTATTAATTAAAATTATTTCGAATTTTTTTTCAAATTTTTTTATATTTTTAGAATTTTCGTTTATTATATAATTTTTTTATATATAATTACAATAATTCAAATTATACGATTTATTTTTAATATATTTAAATAATTGTCGTTTTTAAAAATAAAATAAATTTCGCGATTTATAATATATTAATTTAATAATATTATTTTTAAAATAAAATATAAAAAAATTTATAAATTTTTTTTAATTTAATTTAAATTAAATCGATTTTAATCGTTTTTTTTATTTTGTTTTTTTTCGTAAATTAATAATATTTGTTTATAATAGTTTTTTATAATTTTAATAATTTATTATATTATTTATATAGTAATAATATATTCTTTTTATTATTTATTATTAATAATTATATAATTTTATTAAATAATTAAATTTATATTAATATTTTTTCAATTATTTTAATTAATTTTTTTTTATTAAATATTATTAATTTATATTATTTGAATTTTAAATTTTATTAAAATTTTTATAAGTTTTCGAATATTTTTCGAAATAATATTATAAATTTATTATCGAATATTATTAAAATCAATATTTAATATATTTTTTATAAATATTATATTTTTAATAATTCGAATTAAAAAACTTTTTATAATTTTTTAAATTTAAATTTTTCGAATTTTTTTTTAAATTATAATATTTTTAAAAACTTCGATTATTAATTTTATTTAATCGAGTATTTTATTTTTATTAATTTTTTTTTTTATTAAAAATCGAAATTGTAATCGTAATTATTATAAATTGAATTTTATTTATATAATTATTTTCTTTTTATAAAAACGATATATTTTTGTATTTATATTATTTTTTATTAATATTTCTAAAATAAATATAATTTCTCGCGTATAAATAATTATAAATATTTTATTTTTTTTTATTATTATATTTTTTTTTAAAATATTTTCAAATTATATATTTAATTTTTTGTTTTTTTCTTTGAAAAATAAATTTATAAACGTTATTAATTTGAATAATAATATTAATATATTAAATAAATTGTATAAAAAATCTTTAAATAAAAATATATTAAATAATTTTTTTAATATTATTTTTTTAATTGTAAATATTATTATTTTAATAATTATTATTTCGTTTTAAAATAAAAATAATTTCAATGATTTTTTTTTCGAGCGTATTATAATTAATTATAATAATATTATAATAAATAAATTCTTTTGTAATTTTTTTTTATTTATTCGAATTATTATTTTTAAATAAAATTTGTTTAAAATTCGAAAATAATATCGACGTAAAAATTTATTAAATAAAAAAAAAATTTTTTTTAAAAATTTTTTTAAATTTTTTTAATAATATTAATTTTATAATAAATTTAAATAATAATTTGTTTGTTCTATTAAAAAATCGTAATATTAAAAAAAAAAAAATTTTTGTATTATAAATTTTATTTTTTCGTTTTTAATATTAAAATTTAATTTATAATAATTGAATAACGTTTGTTTTTTATTTAATAAAATCGTAAAATTGTAAAATATATTCGTTATATAATTATTATTACTTAGAAAAAATATAAAAAAAAAACTAATTAAATTTTATTAAAATCGTTTATAATTAAAATAATTCGTATTATATAAATAATATATAATTTAATAAAAATTAATATTAATTTTTAAAATAAACAATTAATAAATAAAATTTATAATATATTATTATAAGAATTTTAATAAAGTTTTATACTTTTTAATATATTAAAAAAAACAAATAAAAATTAAATTTTATTATTTAATTATATTAAAATTATTATATAATATTTAATATATTATATTTTAATTTTATAAATTAAATAATTATAATATTTAAAATATAATATAAAAAAATTTAAATTTTTTTAATATTTTAATTATAATAAATGAAAAATTAAAATAAAATTATAAATTTTTTATATATATTAAAAAAAATTTAATTTTATAAATGATTTTAATTTTTTTAATTATAATTATTTTTTAAAAATATATATTATTTATATATTATATTAAATTTTAAATAAAGTTTTATTAAATAATAAAAACAAATTATAATATATTTTATATATTAATAAAAAAATTATAAAATTTAAAAAAAAATTTAAATAAATTTTTTTTTATATTTTTATTTATTATTTAATTAAAAATATATTAATTTTAATATTAAAATTATATAAATATTATTAATATATTATTTAATAATAATATTTATAATAAATTTTATATTATTAAAAATTAAATATATAATTATTATATAATATTTATTATTAATAATTATATATTTTAATTAATTAATATTTATATTTTAATATTATTAAATATAATATTTTTTTTTTTAAATTAATAATTAAAATAATAATAAATATTATATATATTAGTATTACTAAAAATATTTATTATTAGTAATAAATCAAAAACGAAATAAACAAATAAATTGAATAATTCATTAATTGATTATAAGTTGTAAAATTAATAAACGCGCAAAAATCGAAAAATATAATTTCAATTCTAGTGCAAACGGCGCTAGTCCAGATCTGGCCTAGTGCCGCACGTGACTACTAAACTAATATTGTATTTACAATATATTATACTTTTTTTTAAAAAATAATAAATTTATTTTATATAAATTTAAAATATTTTAAATATTTTTATTTTAATAATAATAATAAATATAAAAAAATAATTTGTTATTTTTTTAATAAAAAATTAAAATTATTTTAAAATTATTATAATAACGTAAATATTATATTAAATATATATGAAAAAACGTTTTTAATTATTTTAAAAAAAAATATAAAATTATTATTTAAATAAAAATTTTAATTATAATTATTTATTTAAAAAAATTATTAAATATATAAAAATTAAATTTAAAATATTATATATTTTAATAATATATTAAAAATATAATAAATATAATTAAAATAATTATTTTAAAAAAAATATTATATTTATTAAAAAATAAATTATTAATTTATAAAATATTTTTTAAACGAAAAATAAAAAATATATAAAAAATTTAAAAATAATATTTATTTTTATTATAAAAAATACGTTTTTATAATAAATTATTAAATTTAATAATAAAAATAAATTAAATTAATATTAAAAAATTAATTATAAAATTAAATAATTAAAAAATTAATATATTATAAAAAAATTTATAAAATATATTATTAAATATAAATATATTTATTATAAAATATAATAAATTTATAAATTAAATTTAATATATTAAATTATAAAAAAAATTATAATTTAAAATAAATAATATAAAAATTAAAAATATTATTTTTTATATTATATTTTATAATACAATATTTGTATTAATATTAAAAAATATAAATAAATTTAAAATTTAATTTAATAATATAAAAAAATAAAATAATATTATTATTATATTAATTATTTATAAATTTTATTAATAAAATAAAAAAAAACTTTTATTTAATATAATTTAATAAATATGAATTTATAATGTATTTATAAAAAATTTAAATATTTATTAATATAATAATTTATAAATATTTTTTATAAAATTAATAAAAAATATTTCATATTCAAATTTTTTTTAATAAATAATTATTAATATTATATATTTAAATAATATTACGATTTTATAATTTATAAATTTTATTATAAAATTTTAAAAAATAAAATTCATTATAAAAATATTTATATAAATAATATAAAACGTAATTAAAAAATATTAAATTAATATATATTTAAAATTATTAAATATTTTAATTTATATTATTAAAAAAAAATTAAATAAATATTATAAATAATAATAAAATTTTATAATAATTTAATAAAATTAAATAAAATTATATTAATTTTATTAATATTTAAAATATATTTTAAAATATATTTTAAAATTTTTAATATAAATATTTTTATATTAATAATAATAATAAAAAATTATTATATATAAATTAATTATAATTAAATTCTTAAAAAAAATAAAAAATAATAAAAATATTATAAAAACTTAAAAATTAAAAAAACGATAATAATAATTTTATAAATAATATAACGAATAAAATTTTTTTTAAAATTTATAATTAAATTATAAAAAAAATTATTAATAAAAAACGTTTTTAAATTTATATAATATAATTTAAAATCGTAAATTAAATATATAATTATAATAATTAATAAAATTTATATAAAAAACGATTTTAAAATAAAAAATAATTTAATATATCAAAATTTTATAAAATATAAAAAAATTATTAAAAACGTTTTAACGTTTAAAATTCATAATATAATTTATAATATAAATATAATAATTATAAAATAATTTAATTATATTTAAAATATATTAAATTATTAATATTTTTAATAATTATATAATACGATTAATATTATAAATAAAAGTTTTTAATTATATAAAATATTATTTTTTAAAATATAATATAAATAAAAAAAATTTATAATTTAAATTTAAAATATTTAAATAATTTATTTAATTATTTTTTTAATTTTTTATAAATATATAAATAATTAAATTTTATATTAATTTTATAAATAAAAAAAATCAATTAAAACGAAAATTAAAATATATATATATAATAAAAAATAAATATAATAAAAATTATTAAAATTAAAATATATATATATATTTATTATATATTTTAATTTAAAAGAAATTAATATAAAATTTAAAAATATATTTATATTTAATACGTAAAAATTATAATTATTAAACGTAATATATTAATATAAATATTTTTTTATTTTTGTATTTATTTTTTATTTTTTTATTAATATTATATTTAATTAATATTTTAAAAAATTAAAAAATCGAAATTATATTATTAATATATTTAAAAATAATTATAAAATATTAAAATTTTAATTTAATATTAATAATTTTATATTATTTATTTTATTTTAAAAAAATTATTATTAAAATAATTTAATTAAATTAATATATATTTTTTTTATTATAATATTTTTTATAATATTAAATATTTATTAAAATAAATAAATATTTTAATTTTATATTTTATTTAATTATTATTTATATTAATTTATATTATATTTTTGTTATTATTTATTTTATTATTAAAAAATTTTATTTAAAATTTTCTTTTTATAAAATATTAATAAAAAATTCGAATTTTTTTATTTTTAATATATTTAAATAAATATATATATAAAATTTTTGTTTTAAAAATAAAAATAATTATATATTAATTATATATTATTCGTTTTAATAATAATAAAAAATAAAAAATAATATATTAAATTAAATTAAAAATAATAATAAAAATATAATATAAATTAATATAATTATTTAATAATTAATAAAAATATTAATATAATAATAAAATTTTAATATTTTATTATTTAAAATATAATTGAAATTAAAATTAATTATTTAAATATAAATTTTAATATTATTTAAAATAACAAATAATAAGTAAATCGTATAATCGTATATTGTAATACGAAAAAATATTGTAATATTAAATAATTATTAATATATAAATATTATAATACGCGAATATTATAATACGAAATATATTTTAATACGAATTTATTTAAATATTTTATATATTTTAAAATAATTATTTTTTATTTTATATATTAAATACGAATTTTAATTATATATTATTTTTATATTACGCATTATATAAATATATTATATAATATATAATAAACGATTTTAAATTAAATTTTTAATATAAAATCGAATAATATTAATTACAATATTATTTTATTATTTTTATATTCGTTTATATAAATATATTTAAATAATTAATATTTTTTTATTTTTAATTTTTTAAATTAAATTATTTTATTAAAAAATATAAAAATATAAAATTTTTTATTATAATATAATTATTATTTTTAAAATTTTTATTAAAATTAATTTTTTATTAAAATCGTTTAAATTTTTATTTATTAATATACGTTATAATAAATAATAAACGTAATTTTATTAATAAAATTTAATTTTAATTAAAATAAATAAAAATCGAAATTAGAATTATTATAATAAAAATTATTTTATTATATATATATATATTTTTTTTTAATAATTTTTTTAAAATTAAAAACATTGAATTTTTAAAACGTTTTAAAATTAAATATTTTTAAAAATATAATAAAACGTTAATTAAATAATATTTTTAATATTTTTTATATATTATTATTATATTAAATTTTAAAAAAATTAAAAAATGAAAATATTTTTTTTTAAATTATAATTTTATTTTAATTTATATAATTTTTTATATTTTAATTATTAAAATTTTAATTATTTTTATTATTAAAAAATAAATTATTATTATTATTATTATTATTATTATTATTATTATTATTATTATTATTATTATTATTATTATTATTATTATTATTATTATTATTATTATTAT
>MU119846.1:0-16083 GCA_014904845.1 Acephala macrosclerotiorum | reverse complement strand
AAAATAAATAAAATAAATAAAATAAATAAAATAAATAAAATAAATAAAATAAATAAAATAAATAAAATAAATAAAATAAATAAAATAAATTATAATTTTATTTTTAAATTTAATAATATAAATTCGAATTATTTTAAATTTATTATATTTAAATATAATTAAATATTAATTATTATTATGATTTTTAATTAATATTAAATTAATAATATTTAAATAAATAAAATTTAATTTTTATTTTATATTTTTTATATTTAATAAAATAATTATAAAGTTTTTTTTTAATTAAAATATAAATTTTATAAATATAAAAATTAAAATAATATTTTTTAATAAAATTAATATTATTATATATAATAAATAATTTTTTAATATTTTATATTTTTAAATATTTAAATTAATTATATTATTTAATAATATAAATTTAAAATATAATTATTTTTTAAAAAAAGATTTAAAAAGAATTAATATAATAATAATAAAAAAATTGAAATCGAAAAAAAAAATTAAAATAAACGAATAAAACGTTCGAAAAATAAAATAAAAATAAAAATAAATATAAAAAATAATTCGTTAAAAAATTAATAATTAAATTATATAATTGAAAAAAAATAATCGATTTAATAATATTAATAAATTTTATAATAAATTATTTTATTCGATTAAAAAATTAAAATGAAATTAAAAAAATTTATTATAAAATAAAATTTAATATTATTAAATCGTATATAAAATAATATTTAAATTATTATTAAATTAATAAAAATCAATTTAATTATAATTTTAATAATTTTAATATTTAATATATTTATATTAAAATCTATAATTTTTTTAATTATAAAAAATATTATACGTTATATAATTAATAAATTTAAAAATAAAAAAATAAATTTTTTTTTTTTAAAAAAATAATAATATTAATTAAATAAAAAAATTAAATAAAAAATTAATTAATTTTTTTTTTAAAATAAAAAAATTTAATATAATAAAAATTAAAAATATTAAAATCAAATTAATTATATATTAAAAGAATATTATTAATAAATATAAAAAAAAAATTTAATATTTTTTTTAATTATATATTTTTTAAATTATTTTATTAAATATAATAATTAAATAATTTTAAATTTTAATAAAAATTGAAAATTAAATTAAAATAATAATAAAAAATTTATAAATAAAATTATAAAATTAATTAAATTTGAAAATTTTTTATAATTTGTTATTTATTTAAAAAAATTAATTACGCGATTAATTTAAAATATATTTATTAATTTAATTAAATAATTATTTAAACGATTAATTAAATAATTTTAATTATAATTTTTAATATTTTTAATAATAATTATTTTAATATTTATTTTTTAATTTTACGTTTATATTTTTTAATTATATAAATAAATAAATAAAATTTTAAAAAAAAATTTAAATTATTAATATTAAATTAAAATTTAAAATATTTATAATTATTTTCAAACGTATTAATAATATTTAATATTAAAAAAATTCGTTTAAAATTTTTAATTTTTTAATAATTATTATATTTATATTTATTTCGAATAATTATATTTATTTAAATTTATTTTTTATTTTATATTAAAAAAATTTTATTATATACGATTTTTTTTTAATTTTTTATTTAATTTTTTTAATATTAAAATTTATTATTGATTTCGCGATAATAAAAATTTATAAAAATTTTATTAATTAAATTTATTATTTTTAAAAATTAAAATAAAAAAAATAAAAATTTAAAATTATTCGTATAATAATTCGAATGAAATTTTTACGTATTTTAATTAAACAATAAAAAATAAAAAAATAAAATTTTAAATTTAAATATTTAAATTAAATTTTTAAATTAATTTATAATTTAAAATAAAAATAAAAATAATAAATTTAAAAAAAAAAATAAAAAAAATTAATATTTAAAAAAAATATAATAATAAAAATTATTAAAAAAAAAAATTAAAATTTGAATTTTTTAAAAAAATTAAAATATAAATTTAAATAAATTAATAAAATTTATAAAATAAATAATTTTTTTAATAATTTACGTTTATAAATAAAATTTTCAAATTATAAAATTTTAAATCGAATAAAAAATAATTTAAATTAAATTTTTCGAAAAATATAAAAAAAATATTTTTAAAAATATTTTAAATATAATAAAATTATATTATAAAAAATAATAATAATAAAAAAAATTTCAAATTCGAAAAAAATTTATTTAATAAAAATAAAATAAAAATAATTTTTAATATAATTTTATATTAATTTTAAATTTTTTTTTTTTTTTTTTTATTTAAATTATTTTTTTTATTTTGTAAAATAATAATTAATTTTTAATTATAATAATTATTATTATAGAATTTTTATATTATAAATATAATTGAATTATAATTATTACGATTAATAAAAAGATTTATAATATAAAAATTATTTAAAATAAAAATATTATTTTTAATTTATAATATTTAATTAAAAATTAAAAAAATTTATAAAAATACAATTAAAATAATAAGTTTATTTATTAATTTAATATATAATTAATAATTAATTTATTATTTATATAATATATTAAATTCGTAAATTTAAAATTTTAATCGTAAAAATTTTTTTAAATAAAATCTTTTTAAATTTTTTATTATTTTAAATATAAAAAAAATATTAAAAAATTAATTTATTAATTTATTTATAAAATAATAAATAAATAATTTTATTTGTATATTAAATATAATAAATTTAAATTTTTAAAAAAAAATATTAAATTTAAAAAAAAATAAAATAAAATAAACGATTTTATATTAAAATATTAAAAAAAAAAAATTTTATTTAAAAATTTATTTAAAAAAAAATTATATTAAAAAAATAATTAATTATTTAATTTTTAAAAAAATTATTTTTAATAATATTTATAAAACGCAAAAATTAAAATTATTTTTAAAATATTAATTTAAATATATTTTTTTATAAATAAATTAAATAAAAAAATTTTTAATAAAAAAATAAAAAAAATTATTAAATTAAATTTAAATATAAAATTTCAAATTTATAATTTGTTTAAAAATATAATTAAATATATATCCGATAAAAAATATAAAAAAAATTATATAAAAAATTAAAAATATATATTATAAATATATATATGAATACAATATTAGTTTAGTAGTCACGTGCGGCACTAGGCCAGATCGGGACTAGCGCCGCTTGCGCCAGAGTTGAGATTATATTTTTCAATTTTTGCGCGCTTATAAGATTTACAATTTACAATTAATCAACGAATTATTCAATTTATTTATTTATTTTATTTTTGATTTATTATTAATAATAAATATTTTTAATAATATTAATACTAATTAATAATTGTTCAATTAATTACAAAATCATTAAATTTTTATTTAAAAAAGATTAATTTATAAAAAGAAATAAATTCTTTAAATAATTTGCTTTTTGTAAAAAAATATTTAAAATAATTAATATATTTTCGAAAAAATAGAAATCTACAAAATTTTTTTGTAAAAACGCGCTGAAAATATCGAGATTATTAAAGACTTAAAAAAAACAATACGAGAGCGATTTTAAATTTGTATTTACTTTTCAAGTCTACGTTTATTACGTAGAATAATAACGTTTACGAAAAACGAATAAAAAAACGTGAAAGCGATTTTAAACTTATATTAATTTACTCGAATTTACGTCAAAAACGAATTCTTAAAAAAAGTTTTACGCTTTTACTTATTATTTAATCGAAAGCGTATAAATATTAATAATAATATTTATTTGAACTCGAATTAAAACTTTTAATCTTTTTATTATTTATTGTGCAATTATTTCTTAAAATAGCGAATTTATTCAAAATTAAATTTTTTTATAATAAAAACAAATAAAAAAAAAATTTCGATTTTACGAATAATAAAAATTTTAATAAAATAATATTAAATAAATATATTTTTTATCGCTTTAAAATATATAAAAAAAAAAGAATACTTTAATCGCAATTTATAAAAATACTTTTAAAAAGACTTTGAGAATTACTCTCAAAAAATTTTACGTTTAATATACAAAGATTTTATACGCCGTTTACGAGATTTTTTATATATTTACGAAATTTAAATATCGAAAAATAGAAAATTTATTACTAATAATTTGAAAAAAAGTTTTTAACAAAAAAAGTTTTATAAATAGATATAAACAAAAATCGTCGATCAATTAAAAAATAAAAATTTCTTCTCTCAATAAAATCGATCAATTTAATTAGCAAATCAAAGTATTTTAATACTAGTATTCAATAATTAGAATATAATCACTTTTACGATTTCAATTATTAATACGAATTTTTTTATTACAAATACAATTATTTCTACGAATACTTTTTATATTTTTCTTATTACAATTCTTTCTACAAATACGAATTTACTTAGTATAATATAAAATACTTAATTTATTTACTAGTAATTTCTTTAATAGTAATTAGATCAATATAATAATTTACAAAATATTTTTATTAAATTACTTACGAATTTAATAAAGATTTATATCGATAATAAAAAATATAATAAAAAATTATACGATATTTTTAATCGCAAACTATCGATTTTTTATAATTATTATAATAAAATCGAATTATTTTAAAATCAATACGACAAAGTATTTTTTTATTAGTTTTATAAAATATACGAGTATATTTTATTTCAATAAATTTCTAAAAAGAAGTTTCGATTTTATTACGCTAATAACAATAATAAAAAACTATTTCAAAATTAAAAAAAATTACTAATTATATATATTTTTATAAAAAAAAACAATTCTAATAAAAATTATTATAATTAATTTAATAAAAACTAAATTAAAATACTTATAAATATTTTTCGATCAATTTCAAAAGATTTAATTAAATTTATTATCGAAATATCAAATAGAATATAATTTGCGAAATTAAATTATTAGTATTTATCGAAGTATTGAAAAGTGTAATTTTATTTTCTATAAATCTATTAGTACTTTTGAAAGTATTTACATTAAATTGCGATCAGTAATAGATATTGTAATGCGATCACGTGAAATATAGTAGTATAATTTAAATTCTATTTTTTAAAATTAAAAAAAAAAATCGAATTCGATTAAAATTAAATTGATCGTATTTATAAAAAACGAAATAAAAAATGCGATCGAGAATAAAATCGAGAATATTGAAATCGAGAAAATTTTCGAAGTAAATATCGTAAAAATTATAGATTTTAAAAAGAATTATATTAAAAAAAATATTATATTTATAGTAAATCGAAATATTAATCAATAAAACATACGATAAAAAAACGATAATAAATATATATAAAATTTCAATAGTAAATTTAATATACAATAAATCGAAATATTACAATAGTTTATTATTAAAATTTTCTCGTTAAAATCGAGAAAATAGAAAGTTTATTAAAAAATAATCAAATAATAAAAATTAATTAATTATTAATAAGTATAAAAATAAAAAACGAGAATAAGAATTATTTTATTGAATTTAAAAAAATCAATAATATGCAAATAGTAATTATTTTAAATAATCAATTTACTCGTTATATTATTACAAGAAAAAATATATTTAATATTTTATTATTACAATTTGAATTACTTGAATTGAATTAATATTTATTTTTTATTTTCGAAGATCGATATTTTTCAAAGATTTTTCAAGAGATTATATTGAATAATAAAATCGTCGAAATATTAATTATTAATTAATCGCAATTTATAGTACTATAAAAACTTGATATTAATATTTAATTGAATATATTTACGATTAAAACTTATAAAATTCACTTTAATAAAAATATTATTTTATTGCAAAAAATTATTCGTATTAATATTTTATTAAATATTATTATTTTTTACGTTATTTTTATAAATACATTTTTTTTATTTTGTATTCAAAATATAAATACTATAAGTATAAAATTCGATAATTTAAAAAATATTTTGATTCAAAAAAATAAAATCGTTTTTATTGTAAAAAAAAAAGAATTATTTATAAATACTATTATATTAATTAGAAAAAAGTCTAATTTGAAATTATTTTATTAATATAAAATTATACTAATTGTATAAATGTTTTAATTATTTATCGATACAACGTTTTATAAAAGTTTTTTAACGAGTTAATTATAATATAAATATTAAACATATTTAATATTTTATTAAATATTGTTATTACTATTAAATGTATAAATAATCACTTGAAAAATTTAAATTTATTTTGTAAAATAATTATAAATTTAATTACTCGATTATTATCGATGTTTTATATTTAAATAAAAATTAATTTTACAAATAATAAACTCGTTTACAGTATTTCAAATTATTAAATTTATAAAAAATATATTTGCGAAAACAATATAAAATATATTACGTATATATTAAATCAATATATATTAAAAATCACTAGATTATATCGTTTATAATACTAGAAAAAATTTCTCGTTTATAGAATTTCAATAAAACGTTAAAACAATAATAATTAAAATCAAAAAAATACTCGTTGAAATTTATAATAGTATAAAAAAAGTAAAAAAATACTATATTTTATTACGTCGAGTTTATAAGATTATTTACGACGAATTAATCGAAGAATAAATCGATAAAAATATAATTTTACAAATAATAATTAAAACTATTAACGATTTGATAGAATTGAACAATATTGTATTTACGTTATTAGTCTTTGAAATATACTTTAGAATAACTAGTAACGATACGCTATTATTATCAATTATTAAAAAAATTAAAATAATTCGAATCATTATTAAAAAAGTACGTCGTTTATATATTTAATATTAAATTAATAATGCGTTTTTAATAAAAAACGATTCAAATACGAAGTTTATATTAAATTTACCAATTCTATTTAAAGTACACGTTTAACGTAAAAAAAGCAAATAGAAAAAATTATACAAATTACTAGTAATTAATAAAAAAATATATATAATTAATATATTTTATAAATTGATTAATTTTTATTTAATGATCGTTAAATCTTATTATATAAAAAAGAAAATACTAAAAATTTATAATCGAGTTAACGATTAAAAAAATAATGTAAAAAAACAAAAAATGCTCGATTGTTTTCTAGAATTACAAAATGCTAGATCTCTTATATCAAAGACTAGATCACGTGCTAAACTAGTCTAATGCGGATCGACAATACCATTACTCAGCTCTATTACAATAATCAAAAAAATTAAAAAGAAATTTTATTATTTTTTGATTAAAAAATTTATTTTTTATTTTTTTAATCGAATAAAATAAACGAAAAACTAATTAAAAAACGTAATTGAAAACGTTTAAAAAAATCACGAAACAAAAACGTGCACAATAAAGAATTTAAATAAAATAAATACTATAATTTTATCGAAAACGACGAAAAAAATTACAAAGATTTTAATAATTAATTTTTTATTATTATCGTTGAAAAAACTAAAATTTCTATAGTTTTTATAATAAAAAAAAAACAATATAAAATTATTATTAAAACTATAAAAAGAAAATATAATTATAATCTTTAAATAATTATTCAAAGTATTTTAAAAAAAGAAAATCGATAATTTAATTGCAAAAAAAAATTTTAATTTCGTTTAATACGATTTTATTAAATATATTAAAATTCGAATTGTCAATTTAAAATTAATTAATGAGATCAAAAGCAAAACTATTAATACTTCTTACGAAAAATCGAGATTAATAATCTAAAAATACAATAACAAAAGAAAAAAAATGATTTTTATACAATTTTTGTTTTCTAATTATAATTATCAAAAGATTTTTCGACGTTATTAAAATACAAATCGACGATATGTTTATATTAATAAAAGAAAGATTTTTTACTCTCGAGAAAAACGAATTCAATAAATTTAAAGAGATTTTAATACTAGAAATACTATTAATTTTCAATAAATACGTTTTAATTCAATTTGAAAATACAATTTAATTACAACAAAAAAATTAAAATAAAAAAATTAAAATAAAAAAATTAAATTAGTAAATATTAAATTATTTAATTTTTAAATTAAATATTGAAAACAATAAACTAGAAAAGTTTATATTATTACAATTTACTAATTTGAAATAATATTCAATTTGTTTATTATTATTTAATACTAAAATCCAATGAAAAAAAAAATTGTTATATTAAATAAAAAATTGAAATAATAAATTAAAAACTTGAATCGAGAATTTAAATATATTACTCTCGATTTGTTTACAATGAAATTTTTCGTTTTTATCGATAATTCATTTGCAAATAATAAAAATTTTAATTTTTAAATTAAATATAAAATTATTCTAACAAATGAATATTAATTAAACGATAAAAAATTCGAGATCAAAAGAAATTTCATTTATTATAATTCTATTAAAAATAAACGCGTTATTAAAAACGTTTTAATTTTTAAAATATATAGTATAATAAAAAAAATCAATATAATAATTACAATCGAATTTATTATTAATATAATTATTCAATAACTCGATCTCTTTAAAATCTCAATAATCGTTTATATAAATTTATATTCGCTATATAAACATTTAATCAAATTAAAAACGATTAAAAAAAAGCGTTTTATAATTAATATTATAGTTTTTTACCAATTGTATAAACGTAAAAAATTGTAAAAAATTCGATAAATTAATAATCAAAATAATTCAATAAATATTATAATAAAATTAATATTTAATAAAGTTTTAAAAAAGTTTTTAAATACGAATTATTTTAAGATTTGAATAGAAAAATAAATTAAAAAAAAAGAAAACGACAAAAATAACGTAAAAAGTTAAAAAGAATATTTATTAAAAAAAAAAATATATATATATATTTTTTTTTTTGACGTTGTATTTCGAATTTTGTAATTATTTGATTTATAAAATTAAAAAAAGAGAAATTATTTCAATTTCGACGTTTATAATTTTCGATGAATTTCGAGAACAACGCTAGTTTACTAGTATTGTTCTCAAAGTTTAATTATATAATTTTTGTATTAAAATATTAACGAATTTTACGTATTAACGAATTACAATAAAAAAAGAAAATAAAAATATTCTTTTAAATAATTAAATTGAACTAGTTCTTATTACAAAAAAAGAATTACTAGTATAAATACAATATTAGCTTAGTAGTCACGTGCAACACTAGGCTAGATCGGGACTAGCGCCGCTTGCGCCAGAGTTGAAATTATATTTTTCAATTTTTACGCGTTTACGAGATTTACAATTTATAATCAATCAACGAATTATTCAATTTATTTGTTTATTTCGTTTTTAGTTTATTACTAATAATAAGTATCTCTAGTAATACTAACAATATATTTCGAATTTAAATTTATTTTTTTAATTTTTTTCGAATTAAAAAATATATTATATTAAAAAAGTTTTTTTAAAAAAAAATTAATATTAAATTAAATTAAATTACATATAAATTTATAAAATATTTTAAATTATATATTAAATTCGATTTTAATTTAAAAATTATAATTTTTTAATATAAAAATTTTATTTTTTTATTTATTAATTTTATATTAATTATAATTCGTAATAAAAACGTGTATAATATTTTTATTAATTCGAATTTAAATAAAAATTAATTTAATCAAATTATAAAATTTTTATTAAATTTAATATTTATATAAAAATATTTAATTATAATAAATAAAAAAAAATTAAATTAAAAATAAAAAATAAAAAAAAATTTAATAAATTCGATTAAATTTTTTTTTTAAATAATATTATATAAAAAAACTAAAAAAAATTTCATATATTAAAAAATATATATATATATATATATATATATTTATATATTAATATTAAAAATTAAAAATTTATTTAAATTTAAAAAACTAAAAACTTATAATATATTAATTATTTATTCGATTTAAAAATTAATATTAATATTTTTTTACGTAATATTAATTTTTTTTTATAATAAGCGATTTTATTTAAATTTAATCGAAATATTTAAATATAATAATTTAATTAATTTATTAAAAAATTTATTAATTTTATAATTTCGAAATAATATATAATTAATTTAATAAAAAATATTAAAATTTCAATTTAAATACGAGTTTATTACGTTTGTAATTATAATATATTAATTAATTTAAATTATATAAAATTTATAAATAAATTAAATTTTAATTAAATTTTAAATAATTTTATTAATTTATTATTACGTAAATTAATAAAATATAATTATATTTAATAAAAATTATAATTATAAAGTTTTTTTTAAATATATAAGCAAATCTCTATATAGCGATCCTTAAAATAACGATATTCTGGCATTTAACGATACGATAATCGAAACGAAGATTTTTTTACTTTAATCTAACGATTTCTCTCTATATAACGAATATCGTTAATTTTCGAAGTACTGAACTTGTTTTTCTCTATATAAATCGTTAGTAAAAGTACAAGTTCGATACTTTTTCTAATAATACGAAATATTCGATATTGCAAGCGAACAAAATAAAAAAAAGAATAAAATATTAATAATTCAAATTATCGATTTCATTACTTTATATTATCAATTGAACAATTTACGTTTAAAATAATTATATTAAACAACAAACTATTCTCAATTGCTAGTGAAAATCTATTTTTATAGTTTTAAAAATTGATAAATTTAATGAGTATATTAATCTAAATAATGTATTTATTATCATAGAAAAAAACAAAATTGTTAGACTTTACTTGATACAAAATATTCAATTTACTCTACAAATTATTGATTTTTTTTCTATTTTTCAATTTTTAACTTCAAAAGATAAGATTATTACAAAAAATCTAGAGATTATTCTTGTCAATATTGTAATTAAATATGAGTCTATTGATAAAGTAAATAACTTTAAAAATAAAAAAAAATAAAAAATATTAATTGTTTTTTACAAAAAGATTCTATTTACTCTAAAGCAATTCTCGTTGTATAAAAAGTAGCAAAAAGATGGTCTAACTAAAGTAGTGCGCAAAATTAATAGTATCAAAAGTATTTTACAATCTCGAAAAACTCAAATAGTAAAGTAAAAGTAATTGAATCAAATAAATTTCATTTTTGAGCAAGTAAACAATTTTAGAACTAATAAAACAAAGTTTTAAAACAATTAAAAAAATATATATTTTCATTTATTTTCACGTGATTTTTCTCTATATAACGATCTTTGACTAAATCGTTAATAATCTGATCCTTCGAGTATATTACTATATAGAGATTTACTTGTATTTTTATTTTAAATATTAAAATATTTTTATAATTGTATTATTATTATTTTATAAATAAAAATTTATAAAGTTTTAAAAAATAATTTAAATATATACGAATTAAAAAATAAAAATTATATTTTTTTTTATTAATTAAAATAAATATTATTAAATTATAATATAAAAAAAAATATTTCTAAACGTTTAAAAATTATATCGATTATAAAATCGAAGATTTAAAATTATAAAATTATAAATATTAATTAAATAAAAAAAAAATTATAAAAAGATTAAAAAACGTTTTATATATTAAATATAATTTTAAAATATTTTTTTAGTATAATATTTTAAAATAATATTATATTAATTCGAATTTTTTTTATTTATATTTTAATAAATATAAATTTTATAAATAAATTAAATTTTTTTTTTAAATAAATAAAAAATCGAATAATTTATCGAATTATTATTTATAAATAATTAATTTATACGTTTTATAATATATAATTAAATTTTTTAAACTTTAAATTTTTTTATATAAATAATTAAATTTCGAGTTTTCGTATTTAAATTTAATATAATATTACGTAAAATTCTCGTATAAAAATTATAACGTGAAATAATAATATAAAATTAATTTAAAAAAAAAATTTTAAATTGTATTTTATTTTTTATATTATATAAAAAATTTAAAATCATATTTTTTTTATTATATTATTTTTACTCGATTTAAAAAAAAATTATATTATTATTCGAATATTAAATATTATTAATTTTAACGTTAATTTAATATTTTATTATAATTTTATAATATTTTAATTTATTAATTTATTTATAATTTTATTTTTTTATTTTTAATATATTTTAAAAATTATTTAATTTTAATATTATATATAAATATAATTTTTTTAATAATTTAAAAAAGTTTATTAAAATAAATATATAATATTTTTTTAAAAATATTATTAATATATAATTAAAATCGTTTTTAATTAATCTTTAAAAAATTTTTAATTATATATATATTTTTTTTTAAATTTTTATAATTTTTATATTAAATATATACGAAATTATTAATAAAATTTAATTCGTTAATAATTTATTATTCGTTTTAATATATTATTTCAATTTAATTAAAAAAATAATAATATTTATTAATAAAATCTTTTTTTATTATTATTTAAAAAAAATTAATATCGAGTTTTTATCGAGTTTTTTTATTGAATTCGTTTTATAATTTGTATTATAATATAAATTTACGAGTTATAATTAAAATATATTAAATAAAAAAAATATTTAAACGTTAAATTTTCGTTTTCGAATATTGTTTAATATTAGTATTTTTACTTTTTATAATTATTAAAAAAAGATTCAAAGTATAAATAAATATTAATTATTAATAATTTGTAATCGTAATATAAATCGTATTTTAATTTTTTTTAAAATTATTATTATTGAAAATAAATTTACGTTTTAAAAAAATTTTATTATTAAAATTTTTTTTATATTAATAATATTTTTTTAATTATTAATAAGAATATTTTATTTTTAATTTGTTTTTAAATTAATAAAATTTTTATTCGATTTATATATTATATTTTAATATTATATAATATCGAAAATATTATACAAATAATTATTATTTTACGTAATAAAAAAACTAATAATTCGTAAATTATTTAAATTAATTCTCGAATATAATATACAATTTTTTTAATTATATTTTTTATAATTACGTAATATTAAAAAATAATTATATTTTTTTTTAATAAATAATTTTTTATAATTAATTAAATTAATTATAATAATTAAATATAAAACGAGAATTTTTAAAAAAAAAATTTAATATAAAATTTTATAATAAATATATTTATATTTTAAAAATTAAAATATTTATTTAATATTAAATATTTTTATAATTATATAATTTTCAAAAAAAAATTTAAATTAATTAAATTAATTATAATAATTTAAAAAAAAAATTTAATATAAAATTTTATTAAAAATATATTTATATTTAAAATATTATAATAATAATATATAAAAATTTATTTTATTTTAATTTTATAATTATATATTAAATAAAATAATATAAATTAATTAAATCGATTATAATAATTAAATATAAAAATAAAAATTTTAAAAATTTTTATAATATATATTTATTTTAAATATCAAAAAATTTATTAATTTATTAATTTTTATCGTTTAATAAAATTTGAAATTTTATTTTAATTTTAAATTTTTATAAAACGATTAAATTAAAAAATGTAAAATTTTAATTTAAAATAAAATAAAATTATTAAAATGGAAAAATTTATAATTTAAAATAAAAATATTTTTACGAAGTTTATAAAATAAAATATATATCGAATATTAAAAAAAAAAATTCATTCGTTATTAATTCGTTTAATAAATCGTCGAACGAATTTTATTTTTTAAAATGAAAAAAATATTTTAATTTTTAATTTTTAAAAAATAAATTTTTTTTTTTAAATTTTTAAAAATTAATTTTAATTTAAAATTATATTTTATTTTTATTTTTATTTTATATTAATAATAATATTTTTTAATTTAATTTTATATATTAAAAATTAAAAATTTAAATAATATTAAATATTATTTAATATAAATTTTTTTTAAAATATAATATAATAATAAAAATAAATTATTTAAATTATATATTTAATAAAATATAATTTAATAATAAAAATAAATCGTTTAAATTATATATTTAATAAAATTTATTTTTAATAATTTGTTTTATTTGAATTTATTTATTTATTTAATTTAAATTTTAATTTAAATTTTTTAATAATATAATTTTAAAATTTGAAATTATTATATTCGTATTTTTTTTTTCGTTTTTTAAATTTAATATATTAAATATTATTAATATTTTTTTTTAAAAAAATCGATTAAATATTATTAAAAATATATAAATAAAAAAAAATATTATTTTAATATTTTTATACGATTAAATATTTTTATATATTTTAAACGAACGAATTTAAAATTTTTTTATATATTATATATAATATTTAATTATATTTTTAATAAATTATAATTAAAATTATATAAAAAAAATTATAAAAAAATAATAAATAATAATAAAAAAAAATTCTAATTAATAAATATTAATAATAAAAATAAAATTTTAATATAAAATATTTTATATAATAATTATTTAAATAATATAAATAAAATTAATATTATAATTAAATATATACGAATTGAAATCAAATTAATTTATAAATAATTAATAAAACGATAAATAATATATTTTTTTAATTATAAAAATTATTTAAAATTTTTAAAACGATTTTTTTAATATTTTTTTTACGAACGAAATAATATTAAAATTAATATATTTAAATTATTAAAATTTTAAAATTAAATAAATTTTTTAATTACGTTTATTTATTTAATATATTTAATTTTATAAAATAAAAAAAAATTATTTAAAACTAGATAAAGTTTTATTTAATTTAATAATTTTTAAAATATTATATTCGATAAATAAATTAATATAAATTTTAATAATAATTTTTTTTATATAAAATTTATTTTTTAATTATAAATAAAAAAAATTTTATTTTTTTTATATATTATTAATAACAAATATATATTTTATATTTTTTAATAAATTATAAATTCGAATTTTATATAAAATTATTTATTTAATTAATTATTTTTTTTTAATTTAAAATTTGATTTATTTTTTATTATTTATTTATTTTTTTATTATTTTTATTTTTATATTTCGAATTTTCGAATTTTTTAATTATTTTTTTTTAATTAATATTGTATAAAAATTAAATTAATTATTTTTTATTTATTTATAATAAATTTGATTAAAAAATAATTATTTTTTAATTTTTTAATTTTTTAATTTTTTTTTAAAAAAAAAAAATTTAAAAAAATTTAAAATATATATATTTTTATTATAATTTTATTTATAATTTTTTTTATTTTAAATTTAAATTTTATATTATTTTTAACATTTTAAAATAATTTAAATATATTTTTTATTTTACGAATATAAATTTTTTTTTTAAATAAATTTAAATATTTTTTAAATATTTATTAAATTTTAAATTAAAAAAAAAATAATATTAAAATATTTTTAAAAATTTAAATAAATTATAAATACGTTTTAATTTAAATTATTTTAATTTTATTTTATAAAAAAATCTTTTTATTAATTAAATAATTTAATCGAATTTTAAATTAAATTTATTTTATTTTTATTTTAAAATATTATTATTTAAATTTTAAATAAATTTATTTTTATTTTTATTTATTTTTTATTAATTAAAAATATTTTTATAAATATATTATAATTATTAATATTATATTAAAAATATTATATTATTAATAATATAATATATTTATAAAAATATTTTTAATTAATAAAAAATAAATAAAAATAAAAATAAATTTATTTAAAAAATGAAACTCGAAATATAAAAATTTTATTTCGAAAATAAAAATAAAACAATATTAATTATATACGATTTCGAATCGCACGTAAATATTATATAATATTAATAATTTTTTCTTTGTAAAAAAAAAATTATCGTTTTTAATAATTTAAACAAATAAATTTTTTTTTTTTTTATTATATATTGTAAATATATAAAATTCGCTAATTTTAATACAAATAAAAATAATAAAAAAATAAAAATCATATAATTAAATATTGAAAACAATATTAATTTATTAATATTATTTTTAAAATTCGTTAAAACTTATAAATTTTAAATTTAAAAAAAAAAAATTTATTTTTAATTTGAAATTTTAAATAATAATAATATTAAAATAAATTTAAATTTTTTTTATTTATTT
>MU119845.1:2196-16180 GCA_014904845.1 Acephala macrosclerotiorum | reverse complement strand
AAAATAAATAAAATAAATAAAATAAATAAAATAAATAAAATAAATAAAATAAATAAAATAAATAAAATAAATAAAATAAATAAAATAAATAAAATTAATTTTATAAAATAAAAAATCGAACAAATTATTAATTATAAACGATTAAATAATATAAAACGATAAAAAGAAATATAATTAAATATAATAATATAAAAAACAATTAATTTTTTTTTTATCAAAAATCGTTTTTATTATTAATCGTTTTTTTTTTAATATTAAATTTTTTTTTTTTTCGATTTTTTATTAATAAACGAAATATTATTTATTTTTTTTATAATAATTAATTTAATATTATTTTATACGATAAAATTATTCAAATTATTAAATTTATTTAAATTAAAATTATTTATAATCGCTTTTAAAAATTGATTAAACAATTAATATTTATAATTAAATATCGAATTATTATTAAAATTAATATTAAATTATTATTTAATTTTAATTTCAATTAATAATTATATTAAAAAATGTAAAAAAAATAATAATAAATATATTTTAATTTAAAAAAAAGTTTTATTTTAAAAAAAATTATTTATTTTTTTTTTTTTTTTTTTAAAAATAATACTAATTTTATATTTTTAATACAATTTTTATATAAATTTTTTTTTTTTATAAAATTTATAAAATAGTTTTTAATGAATACATTTTTTATAATTTTAAAATTGTTTATAATAATAATTGAATAATTATTGTATTTAATAATACTATAAATAAAAAAATTTAAATAATTAATAAAAATACTTTTAAATTAATTTATAATACAAATTAAATATTTAAAAAAAAAATTAATATAATTCGTAAATCGAATATTATTACGTTTATTAATTTAATTAATTAATTTATTTTTAATAATTAAAAAAACTCGAAATTTAATAATATATATATTTTATTTCGTAATAATATTATTTATTCGATTTTATATATAATAATTGAAATTAAATATTAATTATTTATTAATAATATAAATTTAAATATAAAAATTTATTAATTCGTATTTAAAATATTTTAAAAAACAATCAATTAATTATTATTAATATTAAAAAAAAAAAACATATAATAAAACGCGATAAAATTCAATATAAAATTTAAAAATAAAATTATTATTATTATTTATTTTATTATATACTAATTAAAAAGCTTTAATTATAAAATAAAATTATAATATAAAAAATTAAAAAATCGAGTTTTTATATATTAAATTATTGTATTAATTGTAATAAAAAATTCGAATATATTTAAATTATTTTTTTTAATATATTAAAATAAAATAATTAAAATATTTTAATATTAATAATAAATATTTTTATTTAAAAAATAATTAATTTCAAATAAATTATTTATAATTTAAATATAATTAAAAAAAATTTCTTTTTTGTAAAAAATACGAATAAAATTTAATATAATAATTATTATTAAAATAAATAAATATAATAAATACAAATAATAAAAAATAAAAAATAAATAAAATAATAATAAAACGAAATAAAATTCGAATTTAATATAAAAAAACTAAAAAAATAATAAAGCGATTTTCGAGATATATTTTATAACAATTTATAATATAATAAATAAAAAAAACGAAATTAAAATATAAAATAATTAAAAAATTAATTTAATATATTAAAAATAAAAAATAAAAAATAATTATATTTATATACGTTCGATTAAATCGAAATATAAACAAATATTTTTAATATAAAACGAAATAAAAAAATCAAATTATAATATATTTAAAAAAATATATAATATTTAAACGAATATATTATTATAAAAATAATAATAAAATACGAAAAAAATATCAAATAATAATTAATATTTTATCAATTTTTAATAAAATAATATTTTTTAATATAAAAAAATCGAAAAAAAGTAAAAATATTATATATTACGAGTTTAATAATAAAAAAAAAATTCGTAATTAAAATAAATTAAATTTTCAAATATAATATTTATTTTATACGTTCGAATTATAAATAAATTTCGAAATTTAAAATAAAAATATAATATTTCGAATATATATATTGAATAATTGTATAATATCGATATTCGTAAAATATATATTATAAAAAACAAATAACAATTTTTAGTATAATTAAAAAAAAAAAGTTTTTTAAAAAATATATAAAACGATCAAAATCTTTAAAATTTCGTGTTTAAAATATATTGAATAATATATATTTTTATTTTTTTAAATAATATATTTCAATTTTACAAAATATTATATATAAAATTTATTCAAAAAATTCGTAAAATTTTATTAAAATAAAATTCGAAAAAAATAAATTAATTTTTTATTATAAACAATTAAATATATTCAAATTAAAATTATTAATCGATAATAATATTTATTAAATTAAATTAAATTTAATTCAAATTATTAAAAATATTAAATATTATAAAAAACTTTTAAAAAAAATTTATATTAATATTAAACGTAATAATAAAAAAATTATATAATATTTTACAAATTATTTTATTTTCGAATTTATTTAAAATTGAAAAAATTAAATTAATAACGAAAATCGAAAAATTACTATTAAAATTAAACAAATTTTTGAAAATAAAAAAAGTTTTTAAAATAATAAAATCGAATATATTACAATAAAAATAAAAATAAAATAAATATCAAAAAATTATATATTTAAAATAAAAATTAAATACAATAATAAAAAATACTATAAAGTTTTTTTATTAAATAAAAATATTATATTATAAATAAAATCGAATTTCAAATAAAAATATATATATATTTAATATAAAAATAAAAAATAAATTTACAAATTTTAATAATTTTATAATAATTATTTTATATTTTTATATTAAATAAAAAAATTAATAATATAATAAAAAATATTATTTATATTGATAAAAATAATAAAAATTATTATTAAAATTTAAATATTAAAATTTTATAAATATATTAAAAAATATAATATAATTTAAAATCGTATATTAAATCAAATAATTACAAATTAAAAAATAATTTTTTTAATTAAAAATAAAAATTTTTAAATAGAAAATAATAAATTTTCAAAAATTTTAAATAAAATTAAATATTTTTATAATAAATAATATATTTAAATAATTTAAATTCGAGAAAAAATTAAAATCAAATTTAATTTAATTAATAAAAAATTTTATTAATTAAAAAAAAATAAAACGAAAAATAATAATAATAATAATACAATTATTCAATTTTAAATCGAATTTAAAAACGTATATTTATATTGAATTAATATTATTTTTTCACGAAAAAACTTTAAAAATCGTTTTATAATACGTTGAATCGAATTAAAAAAATTAAAAAATATTGAAATTACAAATGAATATTCGTTAATTAAAACGAAAATTCAAATCGAAATATTAAATTAATACAATTTTCAAACGATTTAATTTGAATAAAAATAAAACGAAAAAATTAAAATTAAAATTAAAAAAACAAAAAAAATAATTAAATAAAAAATTAAAAAATAATAAAAATCAAAAACGATTTTTTAAAATTCGAATATTATATTAATTTATATAATATTTGTATTAATTACAAACGTTAATACAAATAAAAAATAAAAAATAAAAAAAATTTAA
This sequence comes from Acephala macrosclerotiorum, assembly GCA_014904845.1. Classification (NCBI taxonomy): domain Eukaryota; kingdom Fungi; phylum Ascomycota; class Leotiomycetes; order Helotiales; family Mollisiaceae; genus Acephala; species Acephala macrosclerotiorum. Next base: position 12,556 of record MU119845.1, on the reverse strand, counting down.
TTTATTTTTTCGATTTTAAAATTATCAAATAATAAACAAAAAATCGAATATAAAACTTTTTAAAAAAAAGTATTTTCAATATTTTCAATATTATCGTTTTTATTAAATTTAAAATAATATTATTTAAAATATATAAATTTTTTAGTATTTTTTTTTAAATAATTATATATATTAAAATAATAATTTAAACGTTAAATTTTATTAAATTATTCGTTTTTTACTCGATTTATAAAAACTATTAAATTTATAAATTTAACGAATTCTATGATTTCAAAAACAAAATAATAAAAAAAATAATCAAAAAATTTTTTATATTAATATAAATTTCAATAAATACAAATTTAAAATTAAAAACTAATAATAATATACAATTTTATTACTCGATATATTAAATAAAATAATAAATATAAAAATTATAAATATTTTAATAATATCGTTTATAAAATTAAAGTTTAATTTCTTATAAAATAAATAATAATATATTAATATATTTTTTGGAAATTCGAGAAAATATAATATAAACAAAAAATAAAAATATTTTTTTATATTTTAAAAAAAAAATCGTATACATAAATAATTTTAATATATAATAATATTAGAAATTTCGTTTTAAAAATTGTATTTTTTGTTAATAATATAATAAAAAACTTGTACTATATATTAATACAATTATATTTGATCGAAAAAATTTAATTTCAAATTATATTTTAATTAAAATAATTAAAAAAAATATTCTATATATAAAGTATATAAAAATCAAATAAATATAATAATATAAAAAAACGATTAAAATAAATATTTTTTTGTAAATTTAATTAAAATCAATATAAATATTTAATTAAATAATAATATAAACGTATTTTCAATATAAAAAAACGTAATAAAAATTAGAAATATATTAATATATTTTATTCGTATAATAAATATATATAATATTAAAAAAATATAATAATTAAATATTCGAAAAACGAAAAAAAAAAAATTTGAATTAATAATTTTTAAATAAATTAAATATCGAAATCGAAAATTAAAAAATAATATTAAATAAAAAAAAAAACGATATAAATATTATTTATTATTTTTTATAAAAAAATATTTAAATAATAAAAATTAAAATCAATCGAATTATTTTCAGTTTTAAAATAATAATTATAATAATTAAAATTTTTATAAAATATCGAATTATAATAAATTAAAATCAAATTAAAAATAATAAAAATCGTAAAAAATAATAAATAATTTATTAAATTAAAAAAAATAATAATAATAACAATTTTCAATTTTCTTTAAAACGAATTATATTTATAATATAATTTTATCGTATAAAAACTATAAATAAATTTATAATAAAAAATAAAATAAAAAATAAAATTAATAAATCGTTTTATTATAAAAATTTATTATAATATAAAATATTTAAAACGAAATATATTTTAATAATCGTATTTTGTATTTAATAAAAATAGTTTTTTATTTAACGAGTATTATAAAACAATTTTATCGCGAAAAAAACTTAAAAAAAAATATATATATATATAATAAAACGTAGAATATTATATTTAAATCGAATAAAAAAATTAAAAAAATTTAAATATTTTATTAATTAAAAAATTCGATTTTATAAAATTCATTTTATAATATATTGTTTAAATCGAGTATTAATTTTTCGAATTAAAATTAATCGATTAAATAAAATAAATAATTATAAAAAATTTATTTAAAAAATATTTTTATTAAAAATTTATTTATTTTAATAATTATTTTTTGAAATTTATTATTATTTTAAAAATATATTTAAATAATATTTTTTTTATTTTAATATTTAAAAATAATATTAATATATTATTATTATAATATATTTTAATTTAATTAAATATATATAATAATAAAATCAAAAAAATAACGAATTAAAATTTATTATAAAAAAATCGAAAAAATTTAAAAAATCGTTGAAAATTAAAATAATATATTGAATTTAAATCGAATTATAATATTCGAATAATAATAATTTAAAAAATATTTCGAATTTTTATTAAAATAAAAAAATTAAAATATAATATTTTAAAAATCTTTTAAAATTGTATTAAATAATAAAATTCGAAATATAATAAATTAAAAAATTATATTAAATATATATTAAATAAAAGAAATTAAAATATAATAATTAGAAAATTATTTTAAATTTATATTAAATAAAAAAATTCGAAATACAATAAATTAAATGATTATATTAAATATATATTAAACAAAAAAAATTGAAATATAATAATTTACAAAATTATTTTAAATTTGTATTAAATAAAAAAAATTCGAAATATATTAATTTATAAAATTTTTCGAAATTAATATTATAATTACTTTAAAAAATATTTTAAAGTAATATTATAAAAATTTAAAAAAATATTTTCTAATTATATTATAATAATTCAAGAAAATATTTAAAATTTATATTATAACGATTTAAAAAAATATTAAAAATTTATATTAATATTGTTTTTAATATTTCGAGTATTTTTTTTGAATATAATATATAATATATTAATAGAAATAAAAAGAAAAAAAAACGTATAACGTGTTTATAAAACGGAAAATATTTATAAAATATATTAAACTTTGAAAACAAAAAATCGATTAAATTATTATTTTAATTGATTATTTTTTTTTAAACGATTTCTTTGAGCGATTTTTTTGAGCGATTTCTTTGAGCGATTTTTTTGATCGATTTTTTTGGTCGATTGTTTTAATCGATTGTTTTGATCAATTTATTTGAGTAATTCTTTTGATCGATTTTTTTGATCGATTTTTTTAATCGATTATTTTAATTAATTATTTTAATTATTTATTTAAATCATTTGTTTAAATTATTTATTTTAAACGATTTTTTTAAACTTATAATTATTTGAATTTAAAAGTAATAAAATATACTTTTTATTCGATTTTTTGATTAATAAATAAATTATTATAATACGAATAAATTTTATTTTTTTATATAAAATAATTAAATTTTTAATATTTAATTTCAAAAAAAAAATATTTAAAAATTTCAATTTTAAAAATATATTATAAATAATATTAACGTTTAAAAAACTATTAATAATAATATAAATATTTTGAAAGAATTTTTATAATTTTCAAAATTATTTTTAAACGTTTTAATATTATATATATTTATTTAAAAACGATTAATAAAATAATATTTAAAATTATATTATTTTTATTTTTTAAATAAAATTGAAAATAAAATTAATTAATACAAAATAATTAATTAAATTAAATATTAAAAAAAAAAAAATTATAAAACGAATAATATATATAATTACTCGAAAAAAAAATTTATTTTTTTATTTATAATATACAAAATCTGAATAATAAAATCATTGAAAATATTAAATAATTTTAAAAAAATAATAAACGATTTTTATTTAATCGCGATTTTTTTTTTAATAAATTCGAATAATATAAAAAAAAACGCAATTATTCGAATTAAGTTTTTTTTTTATAATATTAAATTGAATTTCGATATTATAATAAATCAAATTCAATTTAAATAAATAAAAAACTTGAAAATAATTAATATAAAATAAATTTTTTTTTTTAAAAATTTTATAATTTGAACGAAAAAATATTTATAAAATTATAAAAAAATTTATAATAATATTAATAATATATTTAAATATTTAAATTTTTACTTTTTCTCGTAATATTTCGAGATTATTTTCAACAATGAAAAAAGTTTACGAAATAATAAAATCAAATTGAGAAATTATTAAATTAATAAAAATATTTAAATCGATTATTTTAAACGATTTCTTTGAATAATTAAAAATAAAAAAATAAAAAATTTGTTTAAAAAAGCGATTAAAAAAAGCGATTAAAAAAAGTAATTAAAAAAAACAATTAAAAAAAGCGATTGAAAAAAGCAATTGAAAAAAATAATTAAAAAAAACGATTGAAAAAAACAATTGAAAAATAAAATTTAAATAAACAAATAAAAATAAAACGATTAATAAAAACGATTAAAATTACTTTAATCGATTTTAAAATTCGTATTATTTTATATTTTAATATTTTAAAACAAACGTTTATTCTACGAATAATATTAATTTGAAAAATAATATTAATTTAAAAAATAATATTAATTTAAACAATTATAAAAAAATTAAAATTCGTTTTTTTTTATATTATATTAACGTTATTATCAAATAATTTTTTATTTATAAACTTTTGAAAATGATTATTATTTAAATCAATAAACAAATCTACGATTTTTTTTTATTTTTATTTTTTAAATCTCGAATATTTATCGTTTTATTAATTTTTTATTAATTTATTAATTCGATTATTTTTTTAAATTTATTCAAAATTATAATTTAACGTTTTACAAACGAATTAACGTCGTACAACAATTAAAAATACGTAATTTTGTTTTTGTTTTTCTAGTAATAATATCTATAATAAATTTGTTTTATAGTAAATTATTTATAATCAATTTTCAAATAATAAATATTAATTATTTCGAGTAAATTAAAATCGTAAAATAAATAATTATTAATAGTAATAATAAATCGAATAATATATTATTTATATATCGAGTTTTTATTATTGTAATTAATATAAAAAAAATTTATTTTTTATTTCTTTTTTTAAACGTTATAATTTTAATTTTATATTTTATATATTAAAAAAATTTAATTAATTATTATTAATATAATAAAAAAAATTTAATTTATTAAATATATAAAATATATTTTAATAAAAAAATAAAAATAAAAAATATATTTTATAAATTTTTTTTTAATATTTTTCTTTTTTTATTACTCGAATAATAATTTTTTTAATTATTTTATTTTTTCAAAAAATCGAAAAATCTCAAATTTATTTATATAATAAAAATCAAATTTTATTTTTAGAATTTATTATTTAATATTATCGTTCGATCGAACGTTAATATATTTAATTTATTCGATTTAAATCAAACGTAAAAAATCGTTATTATTATTTATTAAATTTATTAAATTTAAAAACGAAAAATAAAAACAAAAATAATAATATAATTCGATATTATTTTTCTTTAAAAATTAATAATTATTATTTTATTAAATATTTTTTTTTATTTAATATTTTCAATCGTTATTAATAATAATATTTATTATTTTTATTATTTTTTTTTGAAATTATATTTATATGAAAATTTATTATAAAAATTTTAAAAAAATTTTATTAATAATTTTTCAAGAAAAATATTATTAAACGTAAAATAAAAAAAATATATTTTAATTAATAATATAATTTTAAAATAATTTTTTTAATAATAATAATATTTTATTTTTTAAATTTAATTTTTTTGTTTTATTTATTAATTTATATTTAAAATTGATTTTTAAATTAATTTTTTAAAATAAAATAATATTTTTATAATTTAAAAATTATATTTTTAATATTTAAATAAATATTTATAAAATTAAAATTAAAAAAAATATTATTTATAAAAATATAATTAAAATTTATTAAAATTTAACGTATTCGAATTATTTTAATAATAATAAAATTATTTGAAATTTATAATCGTTTTATATTAAACTCGTTTTAAAATAATAATAAAATAATTATAATTTAAAAATTATTAATTTTTTAATAATCTCGTTTTTTTTTTTTTTAATATTTTTAATTTTAATAATATAAAAACTTTTAAATTATATATTATTTAAAAAATTTTAAATAAAAAAATACAATATAAAAATAATAAAAATATAAAAATAATAAAAATATAATTATTTTTAAAAATAAAAATATAAATAAATTTATTAAATATTAATTATTTATTTTTATAAAATAATAATTTATTTGTAATTTTATTTTTTTAATAATAAATAATATATTTATTTTTTAAACGATTTTTATATTTATTAATAAATTTATTTTTATTAATATAAATTATTTATATTTTAATATTATAAATATTATAATTATAATTTTTAATAAAATAAAAATAAAAATTTATTTTTTTATTTTATTATTCAAATAAAACAAATAAAACGAAAATAATAATAATTTTAAATTTTAATTTTATAAAAATCAAAAAATTGTTTTTTTAATAAAAATAATAAAATTTTTTTTATTAATTAAATAATTAATATTATTTTTTAAATCGTTTTTAAATATGTTTTTATTTTTAAATTTAAATTGTTTATAATAATCGTTTAAATAAATTTAAATATAATATTATATTTAATTAAATTTTTTTAAATATAATAAATTGTACAAATAATAATTATTTTATTAATATTTATTATATAATAAAATATTAACGTTTTTTAATTATTATAAATTGAATATAAAAATTATTAAACGATATATAATTATATTAATAAAAAAATTCACGTAAAATAAAAAATTTTAATATAATATTCAAATATAATTATATTAATATTATTATTAAAAAAAATATAATACGATTTTTAAATAAAAAAATTAAAATATTAATAAATATTATTTTCGAATATTTTTTATAATTTAAATTTTATAATTAATATTTAATAATTATATTAATTTTTTAAAAAAAAATATTTTATTTAATAATATTTTTATATTTTTTTTTTTAATTATTATAAATTATTTAAAAAAATTTATTTTTTATTTTATTATTTTCAAAATTTTCACGTTAAAATTCGTTTAAAATATTGTTTTTTTTTTTAATATTAATAATTTGATTAATATCGAATTTTATATTTCGATTTTTTAATTTAATATATTTTATAATTTTTTTATTTGAAATAATAAAATATTTTTTTGAAAAATAAAATAAAATAAATAAAAAAATAATTTTAATAAAAATATATTAAATTAAAATATATATTTTTTAAAAAAATATAATATAAAAATAAAATTTTTAAATAAAATAATATCGAGAAAAATATTTTTTGCTAGTCGTTTTATCGAAAAGCACGTGTACTACTAGTGCTATTGGCTCGCTAATTAGTTGCCAGCGCTACCGATTATTTTGCCTTAGTATTAATAGCGTCAATCGAGTACCAATAGTATCAAAGCACTACTAATAATACCAGTTTAAAGTTAAATACTTAGATATTTGAAACTTATAATCTATAATATTAATTGAATCTATTATAAAAGTTTCAAGTAAATCTATCGAGCGCGCATTGAAATATTAAAATATAAAATTAGAAGCTGCGAGAGTTTTAGTGTTTTTCGCCAAGACTTATATGTAAACTAGCGGTCGCGCTTTATTCGATCAATCATTGAAAATATCGAAAGAATGAATAAGAATGAGAATTAAAAATATTAACGCTATTTAAAATCTGATCGTAGAATCGATCGATTCAAGCAAAGTTTACGCGCGTAGAAGCACTGGTCTAGTATTCGAGTAATTGCGTTGCTCGATATTGAGAGCTTAGATTGAGGCACTTAGAGGCTGAGCGGCTCAATTGATTAAGTGTGACTGCATAAAGGCCGCGCGCAGCCGTTTGCAGTCGCTCGAAAGCCGAGAGTTTTAGTGTTCTTATTGGCCGGCCCACTTGCCAATCGACTGCTGATTGGGCGCCAAAGTTTTGAACATGCAATTACTGCGTAGCGCGCGCTACTGGCAAGCCGCTAGTACCATTGGCAACTAATTAGCATATAAAAATTTAAATATTTAAAAAAAAAAAAAAATTACAATAAAAAATTATTATTTGTAAAAAAGAATTTTAAAAAAAAAATTCGATTTTTAATAAATTACGAAAATCAAATATATTGTATAATATATTAATAATATTTTAAAAATCGATAAATAAATTAATTTAAATATATTGTTTTTAAAAAATAAATAAAAAAAAACAATATTTTAATTTATAATTTATATTGTTTTTTAAATTAATATTAAATTAAAAACGAAAAAAATTATAATTTTTATTTAAAAAAATATATATATAAAAATAATATAAAAAATAATAAATAATAAAAAAATAATAAAATATAAAAATAATAAAAATATAATAAAATATAAAAATAATATAAAAAATAATAAAATATAAAATTGATATAAAAAAAAAATTAATAAAATTAATAAAATTAAAAAATATAAAATAATTTTATATTAAAATAAATTATAAATTTTATTAATACAATTTTTTAAAATAAAATTTAAATATTTTAAAATCGAATATAAAAATTTAAAAAAATAATAATTAAAATACAAAAAATAAAAAAATTTTATCATAAAAATAATAATAAAAAAAAAATAATATAATAATAAAAAAAAAGAATTTAATAAAATAAATATTATTAAAATCGTTTATTTTAAATAATAAATAATTACTATAAATAATTACTATAAAATTTTATTTAATTAAATTATTAAATCGAATAAAAATAAAAATAAAAACGTAATTAATCGTTTTATTATTTTATATAATATTAAACAATTAAATATTTAATCGCGATATTTATTTTATTAATTATTTATTTTTAATTTACGTTTTTTTTTATTTTATTATTATATAATTTTATTTTCTTTGAATATTCGAATTTTTTTATATTTAATATTTTTATTTTTAATATTATTTTTAAAGTTTTTTCGTTTATATTATAATTGATTTAAATAATATTATCGATTTTATAATTAATAACGAATAAATAATTACTATAAAATTTATTTATTAATATTTATAATAAAATTTCAATATTAATAAATTTAATTATATTTTTAAATAAATTTATAATAAAAATATAATTTCAAATATTTTGATCAAATTTTAATTAATTAAATAAAAAATTTTAATATTAAAAATTGAAATAAATATAATTAAATTAAATATAAAATTTGATTTATTAATTCAATTTATTAAAATTTCAATTTTTAAATAAATTTTATTACAAATAAAAATACAATAAATTAAAAAACGTTTAATATATATATTGTAACGATTATAATTACAAAAACAAATAATTTGAAAAAATAAACGAAAATTATATATTTTAAATTTTTAAATAAAAAAAAATTTCGTAAAAATTAATAATAAAAAATTTATAATTATTAATATCGAATAAATAAATTTTTTTTTAATTAATTGTAATATTATTTAAATCATAGAAATAAAATTTTGATTTTAAAATATTTATATAATTATAATAAAAAAATAAGTATTTTTATAAAAAAAATATATAAAAAAATTAAATAATAAAAAAAAAAAAAAATTTAATCGTATAAAAATCGAATTAAACGAAAACGTAAATATAAATAATATTATAAATATAAATATAAATAATACGTTATTTGTAATAAAAATATTAATAATAATTATATTATTATTTACGTTATTAAAAAAAAAATTCATTTAAAAATTATTTGCAAATTATAATAATAAATAAAAAAAATAATTTAATATTTATTAAAATAAAAAAATTAAATTATTTTTTTATAAAAAAATACATTTTATTTAATAAAATAATATATTTTAAATTTAATTAAAAATTTAATATTCGTTTTTTTATTAAAATATATATATTCGTATATAATTATTATTTATAAAACAAATTAATACTTTTGAAATTTTTTTTATTAATTTTATAATATTTATAAATATAAATATTTTTAAATCGATTAATATTAATAATATTTGTATTATTTTACGATTAATATTAAAAATAATATTTATATTATAAAATCAAAAATTACAAAAAAAAAATAAAACGAAAAAAATTAATAATAAAAACGATTTATGATTCGCAATAAATAATTGAAAATAAAATTTTCAAATTATTAATATTAAAAATAAATATTATATAATTTTAAAAAAAATATAAAAATAAATTTAATAATAAAAAAAATTGAAATAAAAATTTTAAAAACCGTATATAATTATTATAAATAAATTAATTGAAATAATTATATAATTAAATTAATATTTATATTAATATAAAATATTTAATAATATAAAATTTAAAAACAATTATATGAAATAATTGTTTTTAAAATTATTAATCGATTAAAAATAATCGTCTTTAAAAAATAATTATTTAAAATAATAAATTTTGAGATCGATTAATTAAAAATAATCGTTTTTGAAATTAATTAATTAAAAATAATTACTTTTGAAATTAATCGATTAAAAATAATAATTTTTATTAATTATTTCGTAATATAATTATTTTTTAAATAAAATAAATCTAATAAATTAAATATAATTAAAATTTTTATATTAATTTATATTAATTTAAATAAAATATAAAATATTAAATTATATTTTATTTTATTTGTTTTATTTATTTTATTATAAAATTTTATTATTTAATTTACGTATTTTTATTATTATTATTATTATTATTATTATTATTATTATTATTATTATTATTATTATTATTA
>MU119844.1:0-16211 GCA_014904845.1 Acephala macrosclerotiorum | reverse complement strand
AGTTTTTTACATTATTTTTATCGTTTTTTTTTTTTAATTTATTTTTTTATTTGAATTTTAAAATAATTCGTATTGAGAAATTTTTTCAAAATTTTATTAAATATTGATTTTATTATAATATTCGTTGAATTATTTTAATCGTTAATTTATTGAATTTCTTACAATTTTTTGCGTTTATACGATTAATAAAAAGTTATAATATCGATTATAAAACGTTTTTTTTTGATCGTGTTTAATTTGATTAAATACTCGTATAATAAATATAAGTTTATATAAACGATTATCGAGATTTTAAAAAAATCGAATTATTGAATAATTATATTAATAGTAAATTTGATTATAATTATTATATCGATTTTTTTTATTATATTATATATTTCAAAAGTTAAAACGCTTTTAGTAACGCGTTTATTTTTAATAAAATTATAATAAATAAAATTCTTTTTGATTTCGAATTTTTTATTATTCAATTAATATTTATTTATTAAAATAATTTTATATTCAATTTAAAAACTAAAATTTTTATTGTTTACAAATAAATTATCGATAAAAACGAAAATTTTTACTATAAATAAATCAAAAACAATATCTTTAAATTTTTAATTCAAATTTTTAATTTATTATTTTAATTTTTTATTTAATATAATAAATTTTTTCTTCGTTGAATTTTAATATTAAATAGTAATAAATAAATCGAAAATTATTTCAAATTAGTAAATTATAATAATATAAACTTTTTTAATTTATTATTTTTAATATTTAATTTGAAAATTAAATAATTTAATTTTTTTATTTTAATTTTTTTATTGTAATTAAATTATATTTTCGAATTAAATTAAAACGTATTTATTAAAAATCAATAATATTTTTAGTATTAAAACTTCTTTAAATTTAATTAAAAATTTAATTTTATTAAATTTGTTTTCTTCGAAAATAAAAAATTCTTTTTTTATTAATATAAACGTATTATCGATTTACATTTTAACAACGTCAAAAAATTCTTTGATAATTGTAATTAAACAATAAAAATTGTATATCGATATAATTATAAACAATTTCTCTTTATAATATTTATAATACGTAATTTATTAATATATTTTTATTTTTACAATTTTATATAAAAACTTTAAAATAATTATAATCGTATTTAATAAATATAAATAGTAAATTTTTTTCAATAAACGTACTAATATAAATTATTAAAAATTTGTTATAAATTAAATATAAATTTAAATAATATTATAAAATTATATTTTAATTTTTTTATTTAAAAATTAAATTAAAAAAAGTATTAAAACAATAATCAATTATTGATTAATTTTTTATATTATCGAAAATTGTATAAAATTTTTTTTTTTTTTTCGTCGTTATATTTTTAAATTACTAATTTCGATTTTTCGTAAAAAATATTAATAGTTTTATTTTTAATCTTATTAATTAATCTCGAATTGAAAATTCGAATTTTAATATATTTACTAAAATCGTATTAAACGAAATTAAAAACTCTTTTTACAATTAAATTATCGATTTTTTTTTTTTAAAATACTTCGAATAATTGTTTAAAAATTGTAATTATATTTTTTTTTTGTAATTTTAACGATAATTCTATATCGTTTTTTTTTATTTATTATAAAAATTATAAAAATCTTAATTTCTTCGATAATAATAATAAAAAATTAATCGTTAAAACTTTCGTAATTTTTTTCGTCGTTTTCGATAAAATTATAATATTTATTTTATTTAAATTTTTTATTATATATATTTTTATTTTGTAATTCTTTTAAATATTCTCGATTATATTTTTTAATTGATTTTTCGTTTATTTCGTTCAATTAAAAAAACCAAAAAGTTTTCTTTTGATTTTTTTGATTATTTTTTTAATTATTAATTCGATTATAAACTTTTAATATTTTTTTTTTCATATAATAAAATTTAACGATCGTTAAACAAAAACTAATCAATTTATAAAATATATTAATTATATATATTTTTTTATTAATTATTAATAATTTATATAATTTTTTTTATTTGCTTTTTTTACGTTAAACGCGTACTTTAAATAGAATTAGTAAATTTAATATAAATTTCGTATTTGAATTGTTTTTTATTAAAAACGTATTATTAATTTAATATTAAATATATAAACGATATATTTTTTTAGTAATTATTTGAATTGTTTTAATTTTTTTAATAATTAATAACAACGACGCATTATTACTAATTATTTTAAAATATATTTCAAAGATTAATAATATAAATATAATATCGTTTAATTTTATCGAATTATTAATAATTTTAATTATTATTTGTAAAATTATATTTTTATTAATTTGTTTTTCGATTAATTCGTTGTAAATAATCTCGTAAATTCAATATAATAAAATGTAATATTTTTTATTTTTTTTATATTATTATAAGTTTTAATAAGCATTTTTTTAATTTCAATTATTATTATTTTAATATTTTATTGAAATTTTATAAATAAATTTTTTTTTTAACGTTATAAACAATATAATTTAATAATTTTTAATATATATCGATTTAATATATACGTAATATATTTTATATTATTTTTATAAATATATTTTTATAAATTTAATAATTTAAAATACTATAAACGAATTTATTATTTGTAAAATTGATTTTTTATTTAAATATAAAACGTTGATAATAATCGAATAATTGAATTTATAATTATTTTATAAAGTAAATTTGAATTTTTTAAATAATTGTTTATATATTTAATATTTATATTATAATCAATTTATTAAAAAATTCTTATAAAACGTTATACTAATAAATAATTAAAACGTTTATACAATTAATATAGTTTTATATTAATAAAATGATTTCAAATTAAACTTTTTTTTAATTAATATAATAATATTTATAAATAATTTCATTTTTTTATAATAAAAACGATTTTATTTTTTTGAATTAAAATATTCTTTAAATTATCGAATTTTATATTTATAGTATTTATATTTTGAATATAAAATAAAAAAAAAGTATTTATAAAAACAATATAAAAAATAATAATATTTAATAAAATATCGATTCAAATAATTCTTTATAATAAAATAATACTTTTATTAAAACGAATTTTATAAACTTCGATTATAAATACATTCAATTGAACGCTAATATTAAGTTTTCATAGTACTATAAATTGCGATTAATCAATAATTAATATTTCGACGATTTTATTATTCGATATAATTTCTTAAAATTTTTTTAAAAAATATCGATTTTCAAAAATAAAAAATAAATATTAATTCAATTTAAATAATTCAAATCATAATAATAAAATATTGAATATATTTTTCTTTATAATAATATAATGAGTAAACTAATTATTTAAAATAATTATTATTTACGTATTATCGATTTTTTCAAATTTAATAAAATAATTTTTATTTTCGTTTTCTATTTTTATTATTTAATTATTTTTTAATAAATTTTTTATTTTCTCGATTTTAATAAAAAAGTTCTAATAATAAACTATTGTAATATCTCGATTTACTATATATTAAACTTATTATCGAAATTTTGTATATATTTATTATCGTTTTTTTATTGTATATTTTATTGATTAATATTTCGATTTATTACAAATATAGTATTTTTTCTAGTATAATTTTTCTTAAAATCTATAATTTCTACGATATTTACTTTAAAAATTTTTTCGATTTTAATATTCTCGATTTTGTACTCGATCGCGTTTTTTATTTCGTTTTTTATAAATACAATCGATTTAATTTTAATCGAATTCGTTTTTTTTTTAATTTTAAAAAATAAAATTTAAATTATATTATTGTATTTCACGTAATCGCGTCGCAATATTTACTACTAATTACAATTTAATACAAACGCTTTTAAAAATACTAATAAATTTATAGAAAATAAAATTACACTTTTCAATATTTCAATAAATACTAATAATTTAATTTTACAAATTATATTTCGTTTAATATTCTAATAATAAATCTAATTAAATCTTTTGAAATTAATTGAAAAATATTTATAAATATTTCAATTTAATTTTTATTAAATTAATCGTAATAATTTTCACTAGAATTGTTTCTCTCTATAAAAATATATATAATTAGTAATTTTTTTCAATCTCGAAATAAATTATTATTATTATTATTAATATAATAAAATCGAAATCTTTTTTTAAAAATCTATTGAAATAAAACGTATTTATACGTTCTATAAAACTAATAAAAAATGCTTTATCGTATTAATTTTGAAATAATTCGATTTTATTATAATAATTATAAAAAATCGATAATTTACAATTAAAAATATTGTATAACTTTTTTTTATACTTTTTATTATTAATATAAACTTTTATCAAATTTATAAACAATTTAATAAAAATACTCTATAGATTATTATATTGATTCAATTACTATTAAAAAATTACTAATAAATAAATTAAATATTTTGTATTATATTAAATAAATTCATATTTATAAAAAAAATTACAATAAAAAAAATATAAAAAATATTCATAAAAATAATCGTATTCGTAATAAGAAAATTTATATTAATAATTGAAATCATAAAAATAATTATATTTTAATTATTAAATACTAATATTAAAATACTTTGATTTACTAATTAAATTAATCGATTTTATCGAAAAAAAAAATTTCTATTTTTTAATTAATTAACGATTTCTATTTGTATTTATTTATAAAATTTTTTTTATTGAAAAACTTTTTTCAAATTATTAATAATAAACTTTTTATCTTTCAATATTCAAACTTTGTAAATACATAAAAAATCTCGTAAACAATATATAAAATCTTTATATATTAAACGTAAAATCTTTTACAAACAACTCTTAAAGTCTTTTTAAAAGTATTTCTATAAATTGTAATCAAAATTTTTTTTTTTTTATATATTTCAAAATAATAAAAAATATATTTATTTAATATTATTTTATTAAAATTTTTATTGTTCGTAAAATCGAATTTTTTTTTTATTTATTCTTATTATAAAAAAATTTGATTTTAAATAAATTCGCTATTTTAAAAAATAATTATATAATAAATAATAAAAAAATTGAAAATTTTAATTCGAATTCAAATAAATATTATTATTAATATTTATATACTTTTAATCAAATAACAAATAAAAATATAAAACTTTTTTTAAAAATTCGTTTTTAATATAAATTCGAATAAATTAATACAAATTTAAAATTATTTTCACGTTTTTTTATTCGTTTTTCGTAAACGTTATTATTCTACGTAATAAATACAAATTTGAAAAATAAATACAAATTTAAAATTGCTTTCGTATTATTTTTTTTAAGTTTTTAATAATTTTAATACTTTCGATATATTTCTACAAAAAATTTTTTATAAATTCTCGTTTTTTTAAAAATATATTAATTATTTTAAACATTTTTTTACAAAAAATAAACTATTTAAAAAATTTATTCTTTTTTATAAATCATTTTTTTTTAAATAGAAATTTAATTATTTCGTAGTTAATTAAATAATTATTAATTAATATTAGTATTATTAAAAATATTTATTACTAATAATAAATTAAAAACGAAATAAACAAATAAATTAAATAATTTATTGATTGATTATTAATTTTAAATCTAATAAATACGCAAAAATTGAAAAATATAATCTCAATTCTAGTGCAAGCGGCGCTAGTCCCGATCTGGCCTAGTACCGCACGTGACTACTAAACTAATATTGTATTTACAATTATATTAAAAAAAAAAAATATTATTATAATCAAATAAAAAAAGTTTTATTTTCAATTATTTGTAATAAAATATTAAATTTTTAAAAAAATCGATTATCGAATTATTTCAATAAAATTTTTCGTTTAATATTTGATCGATTTTATATTTTATTATATTAATAAATATTTAATTGTATTTCGTAAAAATTAAACAATTTTTCGAACTTTTTACGAAACTCGAAAATTAATAAACAATTATTTAAATACTTTATAACGATTCAAAAAATTTTCAAAAAAAAAAAAAATTTATTAAAAATTTTTTTAAAACTCTCAATTTCAATATAATGAACTTTTTTCGATATTTTAAAATTCTTTAAACATTTCGCGAAACTCGAAAATTTTTTCAATTTTTTTAAACATTTTACGAAACTCGAAAATCTTTTCAATTTTTTTAAATACTTTACGAAACTCGAAAACTTTTTCAATTCTCTCGAATATTCTACGAAATTTCAAAAAATTTTCTTTTTAAATACAATAAATTTCTTTAAACTTTTTAAGTTTTTTTTTCGAAAAAACAATTTTTTTTATTTCAATAAATTATAATCTCGATTTTTTATTGATTTCAAATTAAATTTATATATATTACAATAATTAGATTTTTATTAAAAATTCAAAAATCGAAATTACAATTTGTAGTATTATTTTGAAATTAATTTTATAAATTAAATAAAAAATACATTTTAATAATTATATAAAAATATAAAAAAATTACTATAAAATTGTTTTTATAATAATAAAATATATTTTATTAAATTAAAAAATTGTAATATAATCAAATTTTTATATATATATATTTAAAAAAAAAAAAAACAAATATTATAATTATTTAAAAAATTCAATAAAAAGATTAAAAAAAAAATTTTTAATTCTCAAATAAATACAAAAAATTAAAACTTTAAAATTATTGTTTTTTATTGAAATTTTAACAAAAAAAAAAGTTTATAATTTTTTTTTAATATTTTATTATTTTAAATTATTTTTTTAAAAATTATTTTTTTTCGATCGATTGATTTTACGATTAAATTTCTCGAAAAAAAAAAAAAAAAAATTATTAAAAAAATTATTAAAAACTTTCGATTTTAATACGATATATTAAACTTTTTTCAATCAATAAATTTTTAAGTACTTTATAACGATTCGAATTCAATTAAAACAATTTTTCGAATATAATACGATATTCGAAATTACATAGAAAACTATTAAAAATTTTCGTTTTTTTAATAATAAATTATAAATTTTTTTGAGTTTTTTACAAAATTCGATTTATAACAATTATAAATTTATAATTATACAATCGAATAAATTGATTATTTTTTCAATCGTTTTTACAATTAAATTTTACAAATATATTTACAAATAAAAAATATTTATAAATTTATTAAAAAATTATATTAAATTATAATATTTTATAATAATTCGCAAATAAATTCGTTTAATTATTCGAATAATATAAAAATTTTTAATTAAATTTCTCGAAAAAATAATTTATATAATTTATTTATTTTAAAAATTTTTTTTTTATTAAATTCGAATTTATAATAATTTATTGAATTTATTAATTACAATAATATTTTATCGATTTTATAATAATTTGAATATTTTATTAAAAAAAAATATTAATTGTTTTTTTTAATAAACGAAATAAATTTTAAAAATTTTTTTTTTATTAAATTCGAATTTATAATAATTTATTGAATTTATTAATTACAATAATATTTTATCGATTTTATAATAATTTGAATATTTTATTAAAAAAAAATATTAATTGTTTTTTTTAATAAACGAAATAAATTATTATTTTAAAATTTAATAAATTTTATATAAAAATATTTATATAAAAAATATTAATTATTTATTAAAATAATTTTCAATTTTTATTATTTAAAATAATCGATTTTAAATTTTACAAATTTTTTTTTTTTTTTTTAAAGTTTTTAATATATATTACTTTTAATAATTTAATGAAATTTGTATAAAATTTTTTATATAAATCAAATTAATTATTATAGTAGAACTATATACTCTCTCTTTAAAAATCTTTGTAAATAGCTAGTTTCGAGAGTAGTACTGGTCACGTGTTTTCTAGTACATAAGAAGTTTTCGCTTACTATAGAATAATTAACAACTTTTTCTATTTCTATTTTAATTGATTGATTGATTGATTTACGAATTACGAATTACTTCGAATGAATCTAGTCTACTGATTAAAACGAACTGATTTACGATTAGATTTTTTTGTTTTGTACTTTATTACTTTTCTATATTATTTATTTTTAATATATTACTATTATTCGAATTTTCAAACGATCGATTTTTTTTATATAATATTTTATATTAAATTTTTAATCGTTTTTCTATTAATTCGATTCAATTTTATTATTATATTTTTTTACGTTTATAACGTTTATAAACTTATAATATACTTTTAAATTACTATTATTAATAATTTATCGCCAATAGTTTTTTTACAATATATTAATATTATACGAGTATTTTAATCGATTATTTCGAGTTCTATTTACGAATCTACGAATTTACGAACTTTTAATCGATCGTATTAACAATTTTATTATTTTTTTTATCGCTCGAAAAATAAACGATTTTACGATATTTTAATAATTTATTTTCGAATTTATTATCGAAAATATTATTATTTTAATAATAATAAACTTTTCGATTTTTAATTATATATTATTAAAACGATAATATTAAAAACAATTACATTTAATTTACTATATAATAATTATTATCGACGTTTTCAATTTAATATAATTATTTAAATTTCAATTTTAATCAATATTTCGATTTATTTTAAAATAATAATATATTGAATTTTTCGATTTTTTTTATATTATTAATATATTTTTATGAAACGAATATATTAAATTCTTAATATATCGAATATTACGTATATATCGATTTAATACAATTTTAATTCATTGAAAAAATAAATTACTTTTAAAATATATTTTCAATATTTTATATTTTTTTAATATTTTAAATATATAATTTTTAATTAATTCGAAATTTATAAATATTAAATTTAAATTTTATTTTTTATTTTTAATTTCAAATAATAAAAGATTACGTAATAATAATAAACTATTTATATTTTTTTAATTAAACGTTTTTTTATTTATTTGTATTTAAATTCGTTTTTTAATTAAAAAAAAATTTATTTTATACGATTAAAAAAAATAGTTTTTTTCGAAAAAAAAAATTATTAATATCAATTTACAAAATACGTATTTAATCACGTAATAATTAATTTCGTTTTTATTTTAATTTTTTTTTTTTATATATATTTCTATAGAATTTTGTTTTCGAAAAAATATATTAAACAAAATAAATTATAAATAAAAAAATTGAAATCTCGATATAAATAATTCGTTTAATATTATTTAGATTTTTATATTTCAACAATTCAATCAATTTAAATTACTTTATTTAATATATAATTTTGAAAAAAAAATCTTTAAAACTTTTTTTGAAAATTATACAATTATAAAAATATTTAATATTTAAATAAATATTTTAATATTTTAAATAAAAACGAATTTAAAATTTCTATTAAAAAACGATTATCGATTTTAATATTTAAAATAAAAACGTATTTAAAAGTTTTATAATTGCGATTTTAATTGAATACGATTATATTTTATTAATTTACGTAATAATAAATTAATTAAATCGTTTAAAATTTAAAATTTAATAATATTTAATTAAATTTTAATTTATTTATAAGTTTTATATAATTTAAATTAATTAATAAATAAAAATTATAAATTAATTATACTCGTAAAATTTTAATCTTTTTTATTAAATTAATTATATATTAATTTCAAAATATTTTATAATTATTTTTATTATCAAATTTTTAATAAATTAATCAAATTATTTTATTTAAATATTTTAATTAAATTTGAATAAAATCGCTTATTATAAAAAAAATTAATATTACGTATATATAAAAAAATTAATATTAATTTTTAAATCGAATAAATAATAAATTAAACAAATAATTAAAATTTTAATTAATATATAATTATAATTATAAATTATTAATTAATTATTACGTTTAAATAATAATAAATTTAATTCAATTAAAAAATATTATTACGAATTATATAATTCGTAATATATAATTAAATTTTAATATTTCAAATATTAATATATAAAGAAAAACTTTTTATAATATTAATTCAAATTTTATAAAATACGTAAATAAATTAAAATTTAATTATATATTATTATATTTTAAATTTTAAATGATTTTATTAATTCGTTATTATATAAATTAATAAAATATATTTGTATTTAATAAAAATAATAATCGTAAAATTTTCAAATGCATTTTTATTTTAAATATTAAATATTTTTTTAATTATATAATTTTTAAAATTATATATTAAAAAAAATAATTTAAATTAATTAAATCGATTATAATAATTTAATATAAAAAATAAAAATTTTAAAAATTCTTTTTTTAAAATATATTAATAAATTTTAATTTAATAATAATAAATTTAATTTTTTTAAATATAATTAAATCAATTAAAAAATTATTATTAAATTTATTAAATTAATTTAAATTAAAATAATAAATTTTACGTTTAAAATATTTAAAATATTTAAAAAATTTAAAATCGTTTAAAGTATTTAAAATAATAAAAATATATAAATTTAAAATATTAAAATTTTTAATTATATATATATATATTTAATATATTTTATTTTACTCGATTATATATATAAAATATATTATACGTTAATTATTTTATTAAATTTAAATTTTTAAAAATAATACGATTTAAAATATTTTTAAATTAATAAATAAAAATTTTATAAAATAAAACGTATATTGAAAATTTTTAAAATTAAAAATACTAAAAAATTTAATTTAAAATACGATTATTAAAACTCGATTAAATTTAAAAGTATATTAATATATTTTAATAAAAAATATTAAAAAAAATTCATATTTAAACTTTGTAATAATATATTTTAATACGCGTTCAATAGAATTAATTAAAACTTTTATAATAATTTTTTTTAATATAAAAAATTGTATATATAAAATTTGAAATAATTCGATTTAAATTTGTTAAACATTTCAATTTTAATATATTTAAAATATTTAAAATGTTTAAAACGTTTAAAATTCGTTTGAAAAACTTAAAACGTTCGATTAAACGATTTTAAATTAATTGCAATTTAATAAATTCAATAAATAATATTTTAAATTGAAATTAAATTTAATAAAAAATAATATATTAATTCGATTATTAATAAATTTTTAATTAAATTGAAATTTGTCAATGTATTTTTTAAATATAAAACTTTATTAAAAATACGTTTTTATTTAAAATATTAAAATTTTAAATTATAAAAATATTTAAAAATTAAATTATATAATTTTTAAAAAAAAGTTTACAAAGTTTTTCTTTGAAATTATATATTAAATAAAATAATTTAAATTAATTAAATCGATTATAATAATTAAATATAAAATGAAAACTTTAAAAAATATTTTTTAATATAAAATTTTATTAAAAATATATTTATATTTAAAATATTAAAATATTTAAATATTAAAATAATTATATAATTTTTAAAAAAAGTTTTAAAAAGTTTTTTTTTGAAATTATATATTAAAAAAAATAATTTAATATAAAAAACGAAAATTTTAAATATTATTTTAATAATTATATTAATTTTAAACGTTTATAAAATATTTAAATTAAAAATTATTAATTTGAAATTTAAAATAAAAAAAAATTATTAAAATTAAAAACTTTAAAATCTTTTGTAAAAATGTTTTTATAAAATTTACAAAATAAAATATACGTTAAATATTAAAAAAAAAATTATTCGTTAATTAATTCGTTTATAAATCGACGAATGAAATTTTTTTTTAATATAAAAAAAAAATTTGAAATTTTATATTTAAAACGTTTAAAAAATTTAAAAAAATTTAAAATTTATTTAAAAAATTTAAAACGTTTAAAACATTTAAATTAATTAAAATATATAAATTTAAAATTTTAATTTTTTTAAATAAAAAATATTAAAAATTTTAATTATATATATATTTTTTTAATATTATAATTAATTATTAAATGTTTTATTTTATTTTATTTTATTATATATATAAAATATATTATACGTTTATTATTTTATTAAATTTAAATTTTTAAAAATAATATAATTTAAATTATATTTAAAATTTAAAATAAAATTTTATAAAATAAAACGTATATTAAAAAAATTTAAATTTAAAATTATATTAATATATTTTAATAAAAAATATTAAAAATTTTATATTCGAATTTTAAAATAAAATTTTATAATATAAAATTTTAAATAATTTAATTTTAAATTTATTAAATATTTTAATTTTAATATATTTAAAACGTTTAAAAAAATAAATTATTAATTAAATTAAAATTTATTAATATAAATTAATATTATTATTTATATTATATAAAAAATTATAAAAAATATATTAAAATAAATAAAAAATTTAAATTTATTTAAAAATAAAATTAATAATTTATATATAATTTTTTATAATTTTTATAATAAAATTAATTAAATATATTAATATATATATTTAATTAATAATATATTACGAAAAACTTTATTTTTTTATATATTAATTTAATTACATATTACGAATTATATAATTCGTAATAATACTTTTTAATTAAATTAAATTTTTTATTATTATTATAATATTATTATATATACGTAATATAATAAATAAATCTTTTTTAAAATAATAATATATGTAATTTATAATTTTAATATAAAATATTTTTAAATATTTTTTATTAAAATTAATTTTTTATATTAATTTTTATTATCATAATTTTTAAATTAATTTATTATATATTCGAGTTTTAAATTTATTATTTTAATAAAAAATAAATTATATAATATTATATATTAACAAATTTCAATTTAATCGAAAATTAAATAATAATCGAATTAATATATTATTTTTTATTAAATTAATTTTAATTTAAAACGTCGTTTATTAAACTTATTAAATTGTAATCAATTTAAATTTAAATTAAAATCGTTTAATTAAATTAATCAAATAATAATTTTTTTTTAAACGTTTTAAATTTTTTAAATGAATTTTAAACGTTTAAACGTTTTAAATACTTTAAAATTTATAAATATAAAATATTTAATAAATTTAAAATTAAATTATTTAAAATTTAATATATATAATTTTTTGTATTATAAAATTTATTATATATATATTGAAATATATTATTATAAAATTTAAATATATAATTTTTAATATTTTTTATTAAAATACGTTAATATAATTTTAAATTTAATCGAATTAATACGATCGTATTTTAAATTTTAAATTTTAATATTTTTAATTTTAAAAAATTTTAATATATATTTTATTTTACGAAATTTTTATTTATTAATTTAAAAATATTTTAAATCGTATTATTTTTAAAAGTTTAAATTTAATAAAATAATTTACATATAATATTTTAAATTTATATATTTTAATTAATTTAAATTAAATACTTTACACGTTTTAAATACTTTAAACGATTTTAAATATTTTAAACGTTTTAAACGTTTTAAACAATTTTAAACGATTTTAAATACTTTAAATAATTTTAAATTTTTTAAATTTTTTAAACGTAAAATTTATTATTTTAATTTAAATTAATTTAATAAATTCAATAGTAATTTTTTAATAAATTTAATTATACTTAAAAAAATTAAATTTATTATTATTAAATTCAATAATAATTTTTTTTTTATAATTTCGATTATTCGAATTACGCGATTATTTTTATTGATTCGCTAATTACGTTAATTATATTAATATACGAATTAGAATTTCAAAAATTAATTTAAAATTTCAAAAATCGATTACAAATTTTTTTTTTAATAAAATTATAAAACTAATTAATCGCATTCGAATATTATTTTCTTTTTGTAAATTCGAGTAATAATTATTATAATACGAGCAATTAATTAAATTTCGAAGCGATTTAATTATTCGTCGTTATTAAATTTTATAATCGAATTTTTTTCGAATCGATATAATTATTTTTTAATATTAAATTTTTTAATCGAACTTTTTAATCTTTTAATAAATTTTTTATTTTTTTTAACGAACTTTTTTTCTTTTATCGACTTTTATTAATAAGTTTAATATTACTCGAATATATTTTTATTCGTTCAATTATAACGTTTAAAATTTATAATTTGCAATAATCGATTTCTTTTTAAAATAAAAATTTAATTCTATTTTTTATAACGTATATTATAATATAAAAACGTAATAAATAAATAAGTAAATAAATAAATAAATAAATAGACTTCGAGATTTAAAATTTAAAGTTTTTATATTTTTCAATTAAAAATTAATATTTTAAATATTTATATTTTATTATACTTTATATTTTGCAAAATTATATTATATAGAATTTTTAATAAAATTTGAGATTTTATTATTTTTAAATAGATTTTTATAAATACAAGAAATTATATTAAACAGATTTCTAATGCGATTTTTAATTCGTAAAATATTACGATTTGAAATTACGAAATTTATATTTAATTTGAGTTCGATTCGAAATACTTTAAATAACTTTTATAGTCTCTAGTTACGCCAACTACGCAAAGTACTCTCGCGTACTTCGAATTATAAAAAAAATTTTATTGTTATTAAAATTTATTGATATAAATTTAATTTATAAATAATTATTATAATTCGATTTAATAATAATCTATTTAATATATAAATTTTTTATTATAATATATTAAATTTATTTTTATATTTTAATATTTGATTTTTATTATTATTATTATTAAATTATAATTAAAATTAAAATTATTTATAAATTTTTTTAATAAAATATATAAATTAAAATAATATTAAATTTTTTATAAAAAGAATTTATTTTTTTAATATTAATTTATTATATATTAAATTTTTAATTTATTATAATTAGAACAATTATTTAAATTATTTATAATAAATATTTAAATAATTAAAAAAGTTTTCAAAAAATATAATTTAAAATTAATAATAAAATAATATTAAAATTTAAAAATAAAATAATAATTTTATAATTCGAATTATTAATTATATAAAAATTTATATAATAATTAAAAAAACAATAAAATAAATATAAATAAAAAATTCAAAAAAATAATTATAAAATATTATAAATTTAAATTTAAATTTTTTTTTAAAAAATAATTAATTAAATAAAATACAAAAATATAAAATTACAAAAAATTAAAAAAAATATTTAAAATTAAAAAAAAATATTAAAAAATAAAAAAATAAATTGAAATAAAAAAAATATTAATTTTAAAACGATTTAAATAAATTTTTTTTTATATTAATTTTTTATTTTAAATTTTTTTTAATAAATTTTATTTTTATATATAAATTATTAATATTTAAATTAAAATAAAATAATATATAAATATATATATAATAAATTTTAAATTTTTATATAATTTATTATTATTAATTTTATTTTTATAAATATATATATTAATAAATTAATTTTTAATTTTAAAAAAAATTATAATAAAAATATAATAATTAAAAATAAAAAATTAAAAATAAACTTTTTTAAATAATTATAAATATACTTTTTATTATTAATATTATATTAAAATTATAAATAATAACGTTTATATTATTTTAAATTTTATTAATAATAATAAAAAATTATTAAAATATTTATAATATTTTAAATTTAATTTTAAAATAATTAAATGAAAAATAATAATAAAAAATTATTAAAGATTTTATTTTATAATATTACAAAATATAAATAATATATTTAATTAATTATTAATTTTTATTAAATTATATATTATTTATATAATATAAATTATTTTAATTAAAATATTTAAATATAGTAATTTAATAAATTTATTAAAAATTATTATAATATATAATATTAAAAAAAATAATAAAATTTCAATTTTATTATATTTATATTTATAATTTATTAATTAATTTAAATTGAATAAAATTTATAAATAAATTGAAATTTAATTAAATATTTTTAAATTTTAAATTTTAAATAATTTTATTGATTAATTATTACGTAAATTAATAAAAATAATAATTATAAAATTTTTAAATATTAAAATTATTATTCGTTTTAATAAAAAATATTTAAATATTAAAAATTTTTACAATTGTATAATTTTCAATAAAAATTTAAAAAAAAAAAAATTTAATAAAATTTTTTTATAATTAATTAAATTAATTAATATATTTTTATTTCGTTTTTCGATTAAATAATATTTAATATAATTCGTATTTTATAAATTTTTTTTTTTTTTTTTTTTTTTTTTTTTTTTTTTTTTTTTTTTTTTTTTTTTTTTTAATTTATTAATCGATTTAAATTTCAAATTAAAAT
>MU119843.1:0-16284 GCA_014904845.1 Acephala macrosclerotiorum | reverse complement strand
TAATAATATAATTTTTATATTTTATATTATTTAATTATTGAATTTTTTTAAAATTTAATAAAATATTTTTATTTTTTAAAAGTTTTTTTATAAGAATTTTTTTAATATTATTATTTTAAAATAAATTAATTATATATTTTAATTTTATATTTTTTTTTTAATTGTTTTATTTTTTTTTATTTAAAATAAAATCGAATTTATAAATTTTTAAATTCGTTTTAAAATATTTAATATAAAACGTTATTAAAAATATATTATTTATTAAAATTATAAAATAAAATTTATATTAAAATTATTACATACAAATTATAATTTTATATTTTATTATATTATAAAATTAAAAATATTATTTTTTTAATTATAATAATAATATAAAATTAAATTTATTATAAAAAATATTTAAAATTAATAAAATTTTTAAATAATTTATTTCGATATAAATATAAAAATTTTAATATCAAATACGAACGAAAACGTAAAATTATTTTATACAAATATTAAATAATATATTAATAATTAATTTCGTTTAAAAATAATAATTTTTTATTAATAAATAATAATAAATCAAATAAAAATTATTTTTTCGTTAATAAAATAAAAACGATCGAATAATATTTATTATTATTATATATAAAAAATTATATTAATTATTTTTTTTTTCGATAATATTTTTATATAAATTATTTAAATAAAATATTTTAATAATATTAATTTACGATTTAAATATAAAATTTATTATATTAACGTTTATTAAAAATTTTCGAATATAAAACGCGTATATAAATATTTTATTAATTGTAAATAATTTAATCGAAAAAAAATTTATTAAAAATTTATTTAATAATATTAAATATATTATTCATATAATAAAATAATATTTATATATTTTAAATAAAATAAAAATATTAATTATTTTTCGAATTAATTTATACGAAAAAATAATTTAAAATAAAAAAAAAATTATTAATTTTATTAATAATATTAAAAAAAGATTTATAATAATTATTTGTTTTTAAATATAATTGAAATTTAACGTTTTAATTCGTAAAAATTAAATATAATAAAAATAAAAAATTATTGTATTAAATTAAATTAAAAATAATAAATTATAAATATATATATTTTTATTTTATTTAATTTTAATATAAACATTTTACGATATTAATAATTTAAAAATATACGATAAAATATATATAATAAATTAATAATAAAATTTATAAAAAGAATTATTTTTTAATATAATAATTATATTAATTATTATTTTTATAAATAAAATTTTAATAATATATTTATAAAAAAATTAATTAATTTAAATTGTTTATATTTAAATTAAAAGTTTTATAAAAAGAATTTATTAATAATAAAATATTTTATCAATGTTTTTAATTAAAAATTTTTTAATTTCGAAAAATATTATTAAAAATTTTAATAATAATATAATATACACTATTAAATTTTTTTTTTATTATATATATATAAATATTATTTTTAAAAATTTATATTTTTTTTATTCGATTTAAATTTATTATTAATTTAAATATTAAAATTGTAAATATTTATTTAAATTAATTAATTAATTTATTATACGAATAATAAAATATAATAATATTATTTTATTATTTTTAATTTATTTATTAATTATTAAAAAATTGTAATTATTACGAAAATTAAATCAAATTAATAATATAAAATATATTAAATTTTATAAAATAAATTTTAAAATATTTTAAAATTTTAATTATATTAAATATATAATTAAATATTTTAATATATAAAAATATAAAAAAAATAAAATATAAATAAAAAAAATTTAATTTAAATTTATTTAATAATTAATTTTACGTGAAAATATAAATTTATTAATAATTATAAAAACGTTATTATTAATATATTATATTAATTTTATAAAATAATTAAATAAATTTAAATTAAATTTTTTTTAATTATAATAATAAATAAAAATTCCAAAAAAAAAAATTGTAATTATAAATAATTTTTTAATTTTATATAATATCGAAATATTAAAATTTGAAATATTTTAATAATTATAATTTTATTTAATAATAAATTAATAATAAAAAATAAGATTTGTTTAAAAAAAAAAAAAATTTTAAAATTTTTTATACGTTATTTTACGTTCGAGTTTTAATATATTTTATAACGATTATTATATATTAAATATATAATAAAACGATAATTAAATATTTAAATTAAATTTTTATTTGTATTTTTTATAGTAAAAAATCGTTTATTAAATATCGAATAATAAATAATAAAAAAAACGTATATTAAATTTATTTTAAATTTTATTTTTTGAATTATTATATTGAATTTATTTTATAATTTAATATTTTTAATAAATTCGATATAAAATATATAAAAATAATTTATAAATTTTTATTTAAATTTTTTTTCAAACGAATAAATAAAAATAAAAATTTTATTAAATAATTAATTATATAAAATATTTGAAATATAAATCGTAAAACGATAAAATATTAATTTTTTTATTTTTTTAATATAAAATTCGAAATATATATTTTTATTAAAATTTAAATTATTTTTATAATAATTATATTTATTAAAATTAAATTATTCGATTATTAAAATTGATTTAAAATAAATTAATATAAATACGTATTTTTGAATTCGAATTTAATAATATAATAATAATTTTAAAAATTTGAAAAATAATTAATTTAAAAAAAATTATTAAAATTTTAATTTTATTTATTAAAAAAAATCGAATAAAATTATAAAATAAAAAAATCGATAATAATAAACGTAATATTTATAAAAAAAAATTTACGTAAATATATAATTTTTTTATATAATTTTTTTTTAGTATTAAATATTAAAAATGTATTAATAAAAATAAAACGAATTTTAAAATTCAAAAATTGAAATTTTTAAAATATACGTTAAATTAAAAAAATAATAATTTTTGTAATAATTATTATTAAATATAAAAATATTTTAAATTAAATATATCGATATAATTAATATTTAAAAAAATAAATAAATTGATTTATTATAAGTTTTAATTAAAATTATTAATATTAAATTTTCGAATTAAAAATTAAATTATTTTTTATTCGAGTATTATATAATATTAATTAATATTTATTTATTGAAAAATAAAAAACTTTTTAATATTATATATAAAATAATCGAAATAATAAAATTAAAAATATTAAAAATTAAAATATTTAAAATATTTAAAAAATAATAATTTTTTTTAATAATATTATATAATATTAAATTTAAAATAATAAATATATTTTATATTAATAAATATATTAATTGAAATTAATATAATAAATTGTATAAAAAAAATTGATTTAGAAAAATTAATAATAATTTAAAAAATTTAAAAAAAATATAATATAAAAAAAATTAATAAAAAAATAATATAATTTAATAATTAAATTATTATATTATATAGTATTTTAATAATAAAAATCGAGAATATAAAAATAAATTCTTGTAATAATTAATGATTTTTTTTTTATATTTTGTAAAATGAAAATAATTTATTAAAAATATTATTAAAAATATTATTAAAAAAAAATTTTTTTATTCGAATTTTTATTATTAATATTATAATATTGAATTTATATTAAAATATAATAAGATTTTTTTAAACGTATTTTTTATTTAATATTTTTTTTTTTTTATAATAATATATTTTTATTAAATAATTAAATATATTATATATAATTATACGTTTTTTAATTTTATTTATTATTTTTTAAAAATATTTAAAAGTTTTTAATAAAATCAAAAAATAAATAATATAATATATATTTATTTTTATTAATATATTATTTTTATTATTAAAATATTAATTTATTTTAATAAAATTCAAAATAAAATACGTAAAATATATTTTAAAATAATAATAAAATATTTATTTTTTCGATATAAATTTTAATTTTTTTTTTTTTTATTTTATTTTTTATTTTTTATATTTTATATTAAAAATTAATATTAATTAAATATTTAAAATCGATTACGCGTTATAAAAAATATTTCGAAATTTGTTATATTAAAAATTAAATTATTATTAAATATAAATTAATATAGTTTTTTATTTTATTTTTTTATTTTTATTTTTTCAATAATTATATATCGTTTAATCGATATATATTCGAGTAATTTAAATCGTAGAATAATAATTATAATTTATTTTAAACGTTTTAAATAAAATTTAAAAACGATTTAAATGAAATATTTTATTATTTATAAAGTAATTTTAAAATTCTATTTTATTAAAAAGATTTATTAATACGTAATATAATCGTATATTCGATTTATAAGATTTTTTTATTAATGTTTTTATTTTTATATATTAAATAATTAATTAATTCGATTTTTAATAATAATTTTAATTTGAATTAAATAAATATATTTTTAAGAAAATTATTATCGATTATTAATTTTTAGTAAATAATTAATAAAATAAAAACAATTACAAATTTTACGAATTAAAAAAAATAATAATTTATAAAATAAATATTATAATTATATTTTGTTTTATTTCGTTATTAATTCGTATTAAATATACGATTAAATTAATAATAAACAGTTTTAAATTTTAATAAATATTCGTAAAACAATTTACGATTTTTTTTTATTAAATATAAAAAATATAAATAAAATAAATTAATAAATTTTTTAATTTAATAAAATTATTAATTATATTATATTTCTTTTAAATTAATTAAAAATATAATATAAAAATAAACTTTATATTCGTATTAATATTTTATAATTAAAACAAAATAAAAATAAACGATATTTTTATTATATATTTTAAATTTTTTTTGAAATTTATTAACGTTTAAAAATAGTATTTTTTTTTAAAAATTAGAAAATAATTTAATTTAATTTTCGATTATATAATTATTTTAATTTTAATAATAATTATTATTATAATAAAAAAATAATATTAATTAAATAATAATAAAAAATTACGTTTTAAATTTAATATTGAAAATAATAAATTTTATTATTTTTATATTTATAATATTTTTTTATAAGATTAAAAATAATTAAAAAATTATATTTACGTAAAAATAATTTAATATTCGTTTATTTATAACGAAAAAAATTAAAATAATATTTTTTATAATTAATATTATTATTAATTTTAAAATTGTTAAAAATTTATACGAAAAAATAATATTAAATTTAAAAAAAAATTTAAATTTTAATAAAATATATTTAATTGTTTTTAATAAATATAAAATTAACGATTTTTATTTAATTTACAAAATAATAAAATTTAATAAAAAAAATAATACGATATATAATTTGTTTTTAATTATAATTATTTAATATTATTAATCGAATTTAATTATTAAAAATAATATTAATACAAATAAAATTTTTTTATATAATTATTATAACGATAAATTCCTATTTAAAAATAAATTTAATTAATTTGTTTTAATATTCATCGAGTAATATAATTTTATTAAATAACGTTTATTTATTAAATTAATATTATTTATTAAACGAATTATATTTATTTAATTAATTTAAAAAAAAAAATAATATTTAAAATATTTAATTCGATAAATTATATTTTAATATATTATAAATATAATAAAATTAATATTAATTTTAAATATTTATTTTTAATTCGAAAAAAAAAAATATATAAATTTAATTTATATTGAATTTTATAATCGATTAATTAATATAAATTATAATTATAAAATAAAATATTATAAAAAAATTTAAATTAAAAAACGATATTTATTTTGAAAATAATAAAAATATTTTATTTTTTTTATAGAATTACAATTAAAAATTTTGTATTAAAAAAATAAAAATAAATTTTAATAAAAATTTTTTTAAATTAATTTTAATATTTGAAATAAATATAAAAAAAATTACAACGAATATATAATATATAATTTAAAGAATTTTGAGAATATAATTAATTTAATAATCAATTTTAAATAAACGTAAATTTAAATATATAATAATAATAATTAATTTAATTATAATAATTAATAATTAAAAAATAAATTAATTTTTATAATATTAAATAAATTTCAATTAAAAAATTAATTTTTATAAAATAATTAAATAAAATTGAAAACGATTTAAATTACAATTATAAAAAAATTTATATTTAAAAAAAATATAATAAAAAATATTTATAATAAAAAAAATCGTTTTAATTATTAAATATTTTAATTTTATATTAAATTATATAATATTATTTAAAAATTAATATAATTATTATTTATTAAAATTATTATTTTATAAATTATAATATTTTTTAATTTAAAAATATTAAAAACGAATTAATCGATTATATTTTTATTAGTATATATATTTTCGTTAACGTATATATTTTTATTAGCGTATAAATTTTTATTAGCGAATATAAAACGTATTAAAATATATATATTATTAATAAAAAAAATTAAATTTTATTTTTTAAAATAATAATAATTTTTTTAAATTTATTATTATTATTAATAATTTTTTTAAATTTATTATTATTATTAATAATTATTTTAAATTCAAATATTAAAAATTTAATTATATAATAATTGCATTATACGCGTTATTAATAAATCGTTAATATTATTAATAATCGATTAATTAAAAAATATTTTTATTAATATAAATTTATTTAATATAATTTAAAATATTTAATTTTTTTAATATAAATCGAATATATATAATAATTTATAAATTTAATAAAAATTTATATTAATAATAAAAAATATAATAAAAAACTTTATAATATTTTTAATTATAAATTATTAAAATAAAATAAAATTATTTTCGAATTAATATAATAAAATATTTTTTATTAATTTTATAAAACGTATAAATATATTTTATTTTAAAATTAAAAAAAAACTTATTAATTATATAAATACAATATTAGTTTAGTAGTCACGTGCGGCACTAGGCCAGATCGGGACTAGCGTCGCCTGCGCTAAAATTGAAATTATACTTTTCAATTTTTGTGCGCTTATTAAATTTATAATTTATAATTAATTAATAAATTATTTAATTTATTTATTTATTTCGTTTTTAATTTATTTTTAATAATATTAATATCAATTAATAATTATTTAATTAATTACGAAATAATTAATTTTTTATTTAAAAAAAATTAATTTATAATATATATTTTTTTTTTAAATAATTTGCTTTTTATAAAAAAATATTTAAAATAATTAATATATTTTTAAAAAAATAAAAATTTATAAAATCTTTTTTATAAAAATATATTAAAAATATTAAAATTATTAAAACTTTAAAAAAAATAATATAAAAACAATTTTAAATTTATATTTATTTTTTAAATTTATATTTATTATGCAAAATAATAACGTTTATAAAAAACGAATAAAAAAACGTAAAAACGATTTTAAATTTATATTAATTTATTCGAATT
The DNA here is from genome assembly GCA_014904845.1 of Acephala macrosclerotiorum. NCBI lineage: Eukaryota > Fungi > Ascomycota > Leotiomycetes > Helotiales > Mollisiaceae > Acephala > Acephala macrosclerotiorum. The sequence goes on along the minus strand of MU119843.1, from coordinate 8,852 downwards.
TATATTAAAAACAAATTTTTAAAAAAAGTTTTATATTTTTATTTATTATTTAATTAAAAACGTATAAATATTAATAATAATATTTATTTAAATTTAAATTAATATTTTTAATATTTTTATTATTTATTATATAATTATTTTTTAAAATAATAAATTTATTTAAAATTAAATTTTTTTATAATAAAAATAAAAAAAATAAAAATTTCGATTTAACGAATAATAAAAATTTTATACGTCGTTTATAAAACTTTTTATATATTTACGAAATTTAAATATTAAAAAATAAAAAATTTATTATCAATAATTTAAAAAAAATTTTAAAAATAAATATAAATAAAAATCGTTAATTAATTAAAAAATAAATTTTTTTTTTTTAATAAAATTAATTAATTTAATTAATAAATTAAAATATTTAATTTATTTATTAATAATTTTTTTAATAATAATCGAATTAATATAATAATTTATAAAATATTTTTATTAAATTATATATAAATTTAATAAAAAATATAATAAAAAATTATATAATATTTTTAATTACAAATTATTAATTTTTTATAATTATTATAATAAAATTAATATAATAAATTTTTTTTTATTAATTTTATATAACGTATAAATACGTTTTATTTTAATAAAATTTTTAAAAAAAAATTTATATTATTATATAAATAATAATAATAAAAATTTATTTTAAAATTAAAAAAAATCGTTAAATATATATATTTTTATAAAAAAACTTTTTTTAATAAAAATTAAATTAAAATATTTATAAATATTTTAACGTAATTATATAAAATATAATAATATAATTTAAATTTTATTTTTTAAAATAAAAAAAAACGAATTTAATTAAAATTAAATTAATTATATTTATAAAAAATAAAATAAAAAACGCGATTAAAAATAAAATCGAAAATATTAAAATCGAAAATATTAAAATCGAAATTTTTTTTAAAATAAATATTATAAAAATTATAAATTTTAAAAAGAATTATATTAAAAAAAATATTATATTTATAATAAATTAAAATATTAATTTATAAAATATATAATAAAAAAATAATAATAAATATATATAAAATTTCAATAATAAATTTAATATACGATTAATCGAAATATTATAATAATTTATTATTAAAAATTTTTTATTAAAATCGAAAAAATAAAAAATTTATTAAAAAATATTTAAATAATAAAAATTTATTAATTATTAATAAATATAAAAATAAAAATAATTTTAAATAATTAATTTATTTATTATATTATTACGAAAAAAAATATATTTAATATTTTATTATTATAATTTAAATTATTTAAATCGAATTAATATTTATTTTTTATTTTTAAAATTTTTTCAAAAGATTATATTAAATAATAAAATCGTTAAAATATTAATTATTAATTAATTATAATTTATAATATTAATATTTAATTAAATATTTTTATAATTAAAATATATAAAATTTATTTTAATAAAAATATTATTTTATTATTAAAAATTATTTAAATTAATATTTTATTAAATATTATAAATATAAAATTTAAAAATTTAAAAAAAATAAAATCGTTTTTATTATAAAAAAATAAAATTATTTATAAATATTATTATATTAATTATATAAACGTTTTAATTATTTATTAATACGACGTTTTATAGATTTTTTTTAATAAATTAATTATAATATAAATATTAAATATATTTAATATTTTATTAAATATATAAATAATTATTTAAAAAATTTAAATTTATTTTATAAAATAATTACAAATTTAATTATTCGATTATTATTAACGTTTTATATTTAAATAATAAATTTATTTTATAAATAATAAATTTATTTTATAAATAATAAATTTATTTATAATATTTTAAATTATTAAATTTAAAATGTTTCTCTCGTTCCGAAAGAAAAAGCCCGTCCGGCGGCTCGCTAAGCGAGCCAATAGCGGACGAGCTTTTTCTTTCTTTACTCGACGCACATTTTGCTTCGCAGGCCTCGCAGGGGCGCTCCTGCGGAGGGCTACAAAGTCTTCGACTTTAGTAATTTACTCTTATTTTAAGTTTCAAGCTAAAAGCTCTTAATTTGAGCGTTTATAAGCATTTGAAGTTGGAATAGTTTTATTGAGGTTCTGGATTCTGCCGGGCGGTGAAGCCGATAAGCTGATAAGCTCCTAGTGCCTAAGGCAGAACACACTTACTGCAGAGCCTTATATTACCAGGGGGACACCCCCTGGGACCCCCGTCTCTTATATTGAATTGCTACTATTGATTCTATTGATTATAAATAGTTATTACGACTATATTTACTAGGGGGAGACCCCCTAGAACCCCCCTTGAAAGCTGCGCAACTATAGAGTTAATAAGAGTAGGATTTTGGTGTGCTAGCATTTCAATGCCTAAAGCAGAAACGCACTTAGGCAGTTTTGCGGTCGCCATTTTTGCTCAGTATGACTATATTCTATTGATTTGCACAACAACGGATTAATAGAATTACTTGAAACTTGAAATCTAAAAGTATTTAATTGACTTTCAACTTATTTATAAGTCTTATGTGATTTGGATTAATTAATAATTGAAAGTTGTAAGCTAGCTGCAATCGTAAGATTTTAGTGTTCCTTACTAGATCGGCTGCATATTAGTCCGAAGTCTCGTGACTGCGGAATTCTTAACAGACTAATCAAATCGCTACATTTGAGTACCTCGATTAAATTTGAGCAAAATCGCCCATTGTAAAGAGGGTTAATGTCACGTGTATATAGAAAAGTTGGTATTAGTCTTTATGCCGGACAAGCAATTAAAAATATTTATTATTAATAATAAATTAAATAATTTATTAATTAATTATAAATTTTAAATTTAATAAACGTATAAAAATTAAAAAATATAATTTTAACTTTAGTACAAACGGCGCTAATCCCGATCTAGCCTAGTATCGCACGTGATTACTAAATTAATATTGTATTTATATTAGTAATTTTTTTTTTATTATAATTCGTTAATATATAAAACTCGTTTATATTTTAATATAAAAATTATATAATTAAATTTTAAAAATAATATTAATAAATTAATATTATTTTTAATATTTATTAAAAATTATAAATATTAAAATTAAAATAATTTTTTTTTTTTTAATTTTATAAATTAAATAATTATAAAATTCAAAATATAATATAAAAAAAAAAAATTTTTTTTTTTTTTTTAATAAATTTTTTTTTAAATTTTTTATATTATTTTTATTATTTTTTTTTTTTAATTTATTTTTTTATTCGAATTTTAAAATAATTCGTATTTAAAATTTTTTTAAAATTTTATTAAATATTAATTTTATTATAATATTTATTAAATTATTTTAATTATTAATTTATTAAATTTTTTATAATTTTTTATATTTATACGATTAATAAAAAATTATAATATTAATTATAAAACGTTTTTTTTTAATCGTTTTTAATTTAATTAAATATTCGTATAATAAATATAAATTTATATAAATAATTATTAAAATTTTAAAAAAATCGAATTATTAAATAATTATTATATTATATATTTTAAAAATTAAAACGTTTTTAATAAAATTTTAATTTCGAATTTTTTATTATTTAATTAATATTTATTTATTAAAATAATTTTATATTTAATTTAAAAATTAAAAATTTTATTATTTATAAATAAATTATTAATAAAAATAAAAAATTTTATTATAAATAAATTAAAAATAATATATTTAAATTTTTAATTTAAAAATTAAATAATTTAATATTTATTAATTTAAATTTTTTATTATAATTAAATTATATTTTTAAATTAAATTAAAATATATTTATTAAAAATTAATAATATTTTTAATATTAAATTTTTTTTAAATTTTTTTTTTATTAATATAAACGTATTATTAATTTATATTTTAATAATATCGAAAAAAATTTTATAATTATAATTAAAAAATAAAAATTATATATTAATATAATTATAAATAATTATTTTTTATAATATTTATAATATATAATTTATTAATATATTTTTAATTTTATAATTTTATATAAAAATTTTAAAATAATTATAATTATATTTAATAAATTTAAATAAATTTTTTTTTAATAAATATATTAATATAAATTTAAATAATATTATAAAATTATATTTTAATTTTTTTATTTAAAAATTAAATTAAAAAAAATATTAAAACGATAATCAATTATTAATTAATTTTTTAAATTATTAAAAATTATAATTATATTTTTTTTTTATAATTTTAATAATAATTTTATATTGTTTTTTTTTATTTATTATAAAAATTATAAAAATTTTAATTTTTTTAATAATAATAATAAAAAATTAATTATTAAAATTTTTATAATTTTTTTTATTATTTTTAATAAAATTATAATATTTATTTTATTTAAATTTTTTATTATATATATTTTTATTTTATAATTTTTTTAAATGTTTTTAATTATATTTTTTAATTAATTTTTTATTTATTTTATTCGATTAAAAAAATAAAAAAAATAAAATTTTAATATTTTTTTTTTATATTAAATATATAAATAATATATTTTTTTTAATAATTAATAATAATAATATATTATTATTAATTATTTTAAAATATATTTTAAAAATTAATAATATAAATATAATATTATTTAATTTAATCGAATTATTAACAATTTTAATTATTATTTATAAAATTATATTTTTATTAATTTATTTTTTAATGAATTTATTATAAATAAATTTATAAACTCGATAATATAAAATATAATATTTTTTTATTTTTTTTATATTATTATAAATTTTAATAAATATTTTTTTAATTTTAATTATTATTATTTTAACGTTTTATTAAAATTTTATAAATAAATTTTTTTTTTTAATATTATAAATAATATAATTTAATAATTTTTAATATATATCGATTTAATATATATATAATATATTTTTTATAAATTTAATAATTTAAAATATTATAAATAAAATTATTATTTATAAAATTAATTTTTTATTTAAATATAAAACGTTAATAATAATTAAATAATTAAATTTATAATTATTTCATAAAATAAATTTGAATTTTTTAAATAATTATTTATATATTTAATAATAATAATATTATTTAATAATAATATTTAATAAAATTTTAATTTAAATAATTTTATATAATAAAATAATATTTTTATTAAAATAAATTTTATAAATTTTAATCGTAAAAATATTTAATTAAATATTAATATTAAATTTTTATAATATTATAAATTGTAATTAATTAATAATTTTATTATTTAATATAATTTTTTAAAAAATTTTCGAAAATAAAAAATAAATATTAATTCGATTTAAATAATTTAAATTATAATAATAAAATATTAAATATATTTTTTTAATAATAATTTAATAAATAAATTAATTATTTAAAACAATTATTATTTATATATTATTAATTTTTTTAAATATAATAAAATAATTTTTATTTTTATTTTTTATTTTTTCGATTTTAATAAAAAATTTTTAATAATAAATTATTATAATATTTCGATTTATTATAAATATAATATTTTTTAAAATTTATAATTTTTATAATATTTATTTTTAAAAAAAATTTAATTTTAATATTTTCGATTTTATTTTTAATCGCGTTTTTTATTTCGTTTTTTATAAATATAATTAATTTAATTTTTTAAAATTAATTAAAAAATATTTATAAATATTTTAATTTAATTTTTATTAAAATTATTTTTTTTTATAAAAATATATATAATTATTAATTCTTTTTAATTTTAAAATAAATTTTTATTATTATTATTAATATAATAAAATCGAATTTTTTTTTTAAAAATTTATTAAAATAAAACGTATTTATACGTTTTATAAAATTAATAAAAAATATTTTATTATAATAAATATAAAAAATCAATAATTTATAATTAAAAATATTATATAATTTTTTATATAATTTTTTATTATTAATATAAATATTTTATAAATTATTAATAAATAAATTCGTATATATAAAAAAAATTATAATAAAAAAAATATATAAAATAATCGTAAAAATAATTATTATTATAAAAAAAAATTCGTATTAATAATTAAAATCGAAAAAATAATTATATTTTGAATATTAATTATTAATATTAAAATATTTTAATTTATTAATTTAATTAATTAATTTTATTAAAAAAAAAAAAATTTTTTAATTAATTAATAATTTTTATTTATATTTATTTATAAAAAAATTTTATTAAAAAAGTTTTTTTAAATTATTAATAATAAATTTTTTATTTTTTAATATTTAAATTTTATAAATATATAAAAAATCTCGAAAACAATATATAAAATTTTTATATATTATACGTAAAATTTATTATATATATTTTTTAAAAATTTTTTAAAAATTTTTTTTTTATATATTTTAAATTAATAAAAAATATATTTATTTAATATTTTTTTCGTTAAAATTTTTATTATTTATAAAATCGATATTTTTTTTTATTTATTTTTATTATAAATAAATTTAATTTTAAAAAATAATTATATAATAAATAATAAAAAAATTTATTTTTAATATAAATTTCAAATTATTTTCGCGTTTTTTTATTTATTTTTCGTAAATAATATTATTTTATATAATATAAATAAATTTAAAATTATTTTCGTATTATTTCTTTTTAAATTTTTAATAATTTTAATATATTTAACGCGTTTTTATAAAATTTTTTTTATAAATTTTCGTTTTTTTTAAAAATATATTAATTATTTTAAATTTTTTTTTATAAAAAATAAATTATTTAAAAAAAAATTTTTATATAAAAATTTAATTATTTTATAATTAATTAAATATTATTAATAATAAATTAAAAATAAATTAAATAAATAAATTAAATAATTTATTAATTAATTATAAATTTTAAATTTAATAAACGCGTAAAAATTAAAAAATATAATTTTAATTTTAATATAAATAATATTATACGTAATTTTTAAATTAATATTATTAAAATATTTTATTTATATTTTTATAAAATTAATTAAACGTATTTTAATAATATTTTTATTTTAAAAATTCAATTAATAATTATTATAAAAATATTTTTTAATATTTAAAAATTTATTATAATTAATTAATTTATATCGTTTAATCGATTTATTTTAAAAAATTCAAATATAAATAATAATAATACGTAAATAAATAAATAAATAAATAAATAAATAAATAAAATAAAAAAATTATTATAAAAAATATTAAAATATAAAATAAAAAATTTAATTATAAATTAATTCGTTTTAATTAATAAATTAAATTTATTTAAAATAATTTATAATTTATAAATTAATTAATTAATTAATTAAAATAAAAATAATAAAAATTATTAATTAATTTATAATAAATAAAAATTTTTAAAAAAAATATATATAATTTTATTATAATCGTTTTTTATATATAATAAATTCGTTTTAAATTTAAAAAAAGAAAATTAAAAAAAAAAAATTTCGTTTTAAATAAAAAATTTAAAACTTGAAATTTTTTAAATTAATTTTTTTAAATTAATAATAAATAAAAATTTTTAAAAAAAATATATATAATTTTATTATAATCGTTTTTTATATATAATAAATTCGTTTTAAATTTAAAAAAAGAAAATTAAAAAAAAAAAATTTCGTTTTAAATAAAAAATTTAAAACTTGAAATTTTTTAAATTAATTTTTTTTTTTTTAAAAAATTTAATAATTTTTTTAATATTTTTATTAATATTAAATTTTTTTATATTTTTTTTTTTTAAAATTTAATAAAAAAAAAATAAACGAATTTTAAATTTCAATTTATTATTAAAAATAATTAAATATTTTTAATTATTTTTTATAAATATTATTAATTTTTTAATTTTATATTTAAAAAAAAATTTATTATTAAAAAAATTTTTATTTTTTTTATTTTATAATATTAAAAAATTAATTTAATTTGAATTATAATTTATTTTTATTATTAAACGAATTTTAATAATTTAATTATTAAAAAATTTTATATTAAATAATAAAATAATTTAAAAATATTACGTAATAAATTATATTAAAAATTATATTAATTTTTTTAAATTAAATATTATTAAAAAAAATTTATCGTTAAAAATTTTTTAAAATCAATTTTTTAAGTTTTTTATAAATAATATTATTAATAAATATTAAATTTATAAAAAATAAAATAAAATTATTAATATAAATTCAATTAATAAAAATTTTTATTTTATAAATATATAATTTTAATTAAATTTATTTTAAAAAGTTTTTAATTAAAATTCGATTTTTAATATTAAAAAAAAAATTTATTTAAATAATTTTTTTAAAAAATTAAAATAATTAATTTATCGTTTTTTTATAATCGTTAAATCGCGAATAAATTATTTAAAATTTATTTAAAAAAAAATTTAATATATAATAAATTCGAATTTTAAAATATATTTATTTTTTTTAATAAAAGAATTAATTAATTTTATTATTTTAATAAAATTTAATAAATTAAAAAAAAAAATATTTTTAAAAAATTAATAAAATAATAATTATAATTTAAAATTTATTTATAAAAATTAAATAATAAAAAAAAATTTATTAATAATAAAATTTTAATATATTAATTTTTTTAAAAAAAAAATAATAAAATTTTATAAAATAAAAATAATAAAAATTCGCGAAAATTAAAATCGATTTTTCGTTAATATTTTTATTTATAATAAAAAACGATAAAAATATTTATATATTAAAAATAAATATTAAAATAAATTTAAATAAATTAAAAATTTTTTTGTTTAACGTATAATTTATAAATTTTAAATAATCGTATTTTTATAATTTT